>PVJS01036081.1:0-20652 GCA_004027185.1 Glis glis
TGGAGATTCCTCAGAAAACTGGGAATGAATCCACCATATGATCTGGCTATACCACTACTAGGTATCATACCAATGGTATTGAATCTAGAAAACAACAGTAATATATGCATACCCATGTTCATAGCAGCACAATTCACAGTGGTCAAATCATGGAACCAACCTAGGTGTCCATCAACAGATGAATGGATTACAAAATTATGGGAAATACACACAATGGAATTCTACTCAGCAATAAAGAAGAACAAAATAACAGCATTCAGCATTTGGAAGAAAATGGAAAGATCTGGAGAACATTATGTTAAGTGAGATTAGCCAATCACAAAAAAAGGACATATGTTTTCATTAATATGCGCAACTTAGGGAGTAGTGGGGACACAAAAGGGACTCCAATGACAATGGAGAACCCTCAGTGGTGCAAGGGAAGGGGTACAAGGGAAGGAGAAGGGTAAGAAAGAAGTGAATCTGTGGAATTACTGTCATAAACAATGTGTATATATGAGATTATACCAACATCATTCTCAGTGCTACATGTGGAGGGGGAGGTGGGGGGGAGGGACACCAAGAGCTGTGTGCATGTATGTTAACACCAAACTGATACTCATTGTGATGTGAGACTGTCATGCACCAATAAAACATAAAAAAGAAAAAAAGGAAATAACATAGAACATAGAAGAAAATGATTATTTGCATTCTTTTGGGATACTAATTTTTTATTCTGAATTGGCCAGTGAACAGTAAAAATTTAAAAACATGTTTCATTGCTAATCTGTTTGATGAATGAATTTCATAATACTATACAATTAGGAAATGTGAATAGTTTTTAAATGTGTTTTCAACTGTAAATTCTCCAGGGACATTTCCATAATAATACATTTTCCAGTATTTTTCAGAATTGCATTTTTACTTATTTTTGGTCATGGGTTAAAAACTGAAATCTGGGCTTGAGGTGTAGCTCAGTGGCAGGTTTCTTGCATGGCATGCAAGAGGCCCTGGGTTCAATTCCCAGCATAAAAAAAAAGAAGAAAAAGAAAGAAAAAAGATAATAAATTATTTTTCTCATCTTGTACCTCATTTTCCTATAGTGAATAATATAACCATATTGTTAGAGTGAAATATACATGGCAATAATTTTTAGAATAATTGTAACAGTCAATCAAATCAAATATAGATTAATTTCTAATATATTTAAATCTAAAAATATTTTTAATTTTCATTAACTCAATCAAAAAATAGAAATTATCAGTAAATATAGTACCACCTTACTACTTGTTGTATTACTTTGTCTAGAATTTATGACATTCTGACCATTTCTCCCCTCCTTGTTTGCTTCTCTTTCTCTCTCACACACTCACAGGACCTAATCTAAGAAGTTCTCTGTATCTTTTTAATTCTCATTTTGATTACCATTTTCATTAGTGATTCTTTTATCTTATGAGCTAATGATGTCACAAAATTTTATAGGATATTTATTTTAAACTCCTTCCACATTTAAGAAATGGTTTTATCAACTGTCCTCTGTCTTTCAAATGATTTTTTTATTCTAATGCATTTTGCAAATTTTAAAGTATTATAATTATTAAAATAAAATATTTTTCTTCATGTTAGTACACTGTAAAATGTTCAGAAAAACATTAAAAATAAAAAGCAACACAATAAAACAGATACATCACTTTTGTTTCACACACTGTTCTTATCATCCACCTTAAATGTAAAGTTAACAATTAAAAATAAGCAAAATTCCTAGAACACATAAATTATTGATTGGTATGGAAAAACGAGGAGGTATAAAAGATATCAGAATTTAACAAAATGTTTTAGTTCTTGTTTTGTGTGCATTAATTTTAAATTCCAGCATTTGAAAGATTATTTTTTGATTAACATTTTTATGATGTGTGTTACTTTGCAGTTGCCTGGTTTCAATTTCCACCTGAAATATGATACTGTTCAATAATGTCATTTTAAAGAGATTAAGTATCCTGATGTGTGACAAAGTGAACTCAGTTTTAAATTATGCAGAGTGAAATAACAAAAACAAAATGAAATGAAAACCCTATTTGTCAGAGACCTGCTATCTAGTATGTAAATCATTTACAGCACATGTCTTTTTTTCTTACTGCTCATTTTTTTATACTCACATGAGTACTTTACTATGTTTAGCTATTTTTAACTTCTCTGTTTAGATGTTTTGTGGAAAGGAAGAATACAATCAAACACTTCTTAAAAATTTTTGTTACATTTCACTCAGATATATATTTTTTCACTTGTTCCAAATAATAAAGAATTTTAAAAAATGGAGATGTCAAGGCAGAAATAGTCAAAAACATATTTCAGTCTCCTTGGAATTTATTTGAATTCATTTCATAGTCCTAAACTTAAGTTACATATGGTTTCCCTGAGGATCTTTCAAAAAATAATTGTTTTGTTGTTGTTGGTGGTGGAATTACACTTGAATAAAAGTAATATCTGAATTTTTACTAATAATTGAGTAATGATGCATATGAATTTACCTGGTATTTCAGTCAGCATTCTCACTGCTATATTACACAGAAACTGACCACACATCTTAGAGGAAGTAAGATTTATGTGATCTGGAGATTTCAGGGGTTCAGTCCATGTCAGGACAGGTCTGTGGAGCTCAAGGCATGGTGGTGGTAGCAGAGAAAAGGAGAGAGCAAGGCTCTGCTCTAACATCATGGAGGCCAGAATCAAGTGAGATAAAGCAAACCAGGGGATTCAAGGACATAAGCACAGGCACTAAAAGCACACCCCTAGAGACCCACCTTCTCCAGCCATACGCTAGCTGCCTAAGTTACCACCCAGTAAATCCACTAAAATGGATTTATCCATTGATGAGATTACAACTCTCATGACTTAATTATATCAATTCTGAACATTAATACATGAGCTCTACAGGAGACATTCTATAGCCTAACCAGGACACCCAAAGTTTTTTTCCTTTCTTGATGGGTGACTTTGAACATATAATTGTTGTCCCAACTTTGCTCACAGAAGAATGCTATCCCAGGTAGCATTCTCTCTACACCTCAGAGGACTTCTAAGAAAAGCCTTATATTTATATGGTCATTCAGAGAGTATAAAAAAAATCTTATAATTTTGTTATTTGTTATTATCTTTTTAAGAATCCTGTGATGCAGAAAGGGAAAGGATTATTTTTCTGTTTGTCCATAAAAATATTGCAGAAATACATTAGGCAACTTCTATTTGCCTCAGATAATTAGAATAATTCATGAATTCAACCAAGGTCTTTTATTCCAATGTTTTTTGCTCTTTCTACTAAAAAAAAATATTGTGACAGTTGAACTCCCCCATATATCACCAGACAACTTGTTAATACAACAGTTTGCATTTCTTTGAATTCATTGTCATAACAGAGAATACCATCTTAACAGAATTTTAGCAGTCTTTCAGAAGACGCAAACTTGAAAGGAAAATAATGATAAGGTTTTGAAGTTTAGGTTCAAGTGGTTTACTATATTTCTAACAAGGTGATGAGTTGGCTTATATTACTAAATGTTCACAGCATAAGTGTTTAGGATTGGTGGGCTTAGTGAGATGAGTATTTTGGAGGGAATCTGAATGATTGTTTGATAAGTTATTTGCCCATGGGAACAGACTTCCCTCTAAGGAAATTTGATCTCTAGGAATTTCCTTGAACAAAAACTGAAGCTATTAATTGGGATGCAGTCTTCTTACTGTTCCTGACAAGTGTATCATAGACTAAGAAATGTTGGTGCAGTTACTCTCAATTCTCAGTTCCTTCTTGTGGTCATTCATCACTGAAGCTGGAAGAAACAACATGGTCTTCTGGGAACTTTACCTTTCTAGATATACACTGCTCTATAAAGAGTCATAATTGCACATGGCATTTCTGATGGTGGTAATATCATCAATCACGATATGCCTCAGGTTTCTTTATTCTTATTGGATGATCTTTAATTGGCTCATTTGATGAGAGAATACTGTGAAACACTTCAAACTGTGAAAGTCATACATTTAACATGATAAAAGACAGATTTCTTTTTTAGCATGTATAGTCTATTTTTGAACCAGTAGCTATAGTACCTCAAGAGAACATATCTTGTTCCTTATCTGAAGAGCAAACAGATAAGGTGAATTAACAAAATTTGGACTTTCTTTATCTAAATATTTTCTAAGTAAGATAAAAGATAAAAATGTTCTGTGAAACATATAATATAACATTATTCCCATATAATAGTGCACACAATTTGTTTGGAGGCCAATATTATATTTAGAGTCACTTAGTTTGAATCACTACAAATTTTTCAAACTAATCGAAATTTCTTAGGTGAGGAATTGAATGATTTTATCAACATTCATTTTAAATTTACTCAACTATAAATTGTAGTAAGTGGGATTTGTTTCCAACTTTCTTATTGTAAAACATGAATATTTGAGGATTGAAGATATTTATATAGAATTCCCAAGTTGCTTAGGTTTTATATCCTGAATTTATGTTTAAATTTTCCTATTTCTGTAATCAAAATTATGTAATAATAACTTTTCCAAGAAGCAGTAATAATGGACCAAAATAGATCCAGTCTTTTATCAGGGAGTATATAAGAGATAGTCATCAGTTTAGTATGATAAGAAGTTTCCTTCCAGTTTGCAGATAAAAGCCATGAATCTTTCATAACACAGTAATGTGGTCAAAATAACATTAGGGAGTTGTAAGTGATGTATTGCTATAATTGAGATATAGTCTCAAGAGAATAACTAAGAGAAGGCATTATTGGATAAAGGGATGGTTGTATATGACAAGGTATCAGAATATTCACCTCTCCTGCAAGCTTTATAAATATGAGAAAGACTTTGAAAACATTTTCTTTCATGTTTCCATGCATAGAATTATCTTTTTGAAATTTGGCTAGAAATTTCTATGAGTTGTTTTAGCAGATATTTTCAGTAAAAACAGAAACTCCCTTTACTAAGTGGAGTACAGGTTACTATAAATTGGTTAATGGCCTGTTGTTCTATCTGCCAGATAAAATGTCAATCAGTGTTTGATTCCATTACTGATGAGAACAAATGCTTTATTTACAAGGGATCAATATTTAAAAGACCCAGTTGGCAGACAGAACAAAATCTAGTAGCTGGCTTATTTGTCAGTTTTAGTCAAATAATGAACAAATTGCATTTATTTTTTTAACTCATATCAAGAAGGGACTAAGGTTGAAGAAAATAATATTAAAAAGTCTTTGTACACCTCATGGTGAAGAAATATCAAATTAAAAAATTAAATACAGAATGACCAAGCATTGATGAGAATAAAAAAGAGAAAAATAAAGCATAAATACACACAGTGCCAATACAGGCATGTCAATCTGTGGCTCAGGTTCTCTGGGTCTTAATAAAACTTCTAAATGGAAGCCATCTATCTTGTGTAATCATCACCTTGATCCAACATCTTTTGTGGAAGTTTTCCTTCTTAAAGACAATCTGCTTCTGAAGTATTCCTAAAAATGTTTATTTTCAAATATTCTAGTGGTATGAGAGTTAGTGCAAGAAGTTGAAACTTTTGTCTTTCAGCAGGATGACATAAATCCAGGAATTCACACCTTAACACATAGCTGTGTAACAATAGTCAAACATACCTGATATAGTACATTCTATTTCTGATCCAAGGAGTTTTTCTTTTTCAAGCATTTTTCATAAGAAAAAGACTTCTTGTAGAGGTTGGGGGTGGGGAGAGCCAGTGCTGTTGATCATTAACACAATGTATTAAAAAGTCCCTTTGCCAAAGTTTCCTATTTCTTCCTGAAGTGATATAAAACTCAAATAAAAATAGATAACCAATAGTGAAAAAATATCATAACCTAAAAGTTTATGAGTACCAGAAAATGTGTACCTTATGCACATGAAAGCCATAAGCAACTATATTGGGCAGGGAATTGTAAGAGAACTAGATATTTCTTTTAATTCATGTTTTAAAAGAAGTTTTCATATTTTAAAAGTATTTATATTTCAGATGCCATTGGAGCCCCCTCCTTTTCCCAAAACTCTCCAATTCTTCAAGTTTGGGTTAACGTAGACACAAACATCAGTAAATCAATGTAGAAAATAGCTATGATCTTCGTACAATTAAAGTCTTTGAGAATCAAGGACGAAGTTTTTAGGAACTCATTTTACTTGAAGTTTCCATTCATTTAACTTACACATACATATTACATATCAGATGCAATATCAAAAATGAGATAATAATCTTCCTCAGTTCAGAATCCAAATGTCACAGTTACTGACTGAACCTTCAGGAGTGTCTATGGATAACCAGACATACTCAACTTTATTTCTGAAGGAGAGCTTGTACAAATAAATAATTTTCCAAATCTATTTTGTGTTAAAATAATCCTTATGGCAGTAACTTAGACTCTGTTTCAAAAAAAAAAAAAGTGCTGTGTCTGTAGCTCTGAGGTTGGACAGCCCTGGGTTCAATCTCCAGTACCACAAAAGAGAGAGAGAGAGAGAGAGAGAGAGAGAAAGGAAATCACCCATATTTAAAAAATATAATTATGTACATAAATATTTTGAAAATTATGTCCTTATAAGAATGTAATGAAAAAATATGAACTAAATTCACACTCACAGCTGCTTTTTTCAGCTGAAGAATTTGAATTTCTGTTTGATATTTGAAATTTCTCTCTCTTTTTTAAGTTTCTCCATTTGAGTATTTAATTTTTTCTCTGTATTTTCTTGAAGCTCTTTTAATTTCCTTAAAATCACTGCTTTAAATTCTTTATCATGAACTATTGCCCATACTGATTCTATCTGATCAGTCTCTGGCACCTAATTTCATTTTTAGGTGAGGTCATCACTTCTTGAAAGCCTTTGATGCTTTTTACCATTTTACATCATCTGGGCATTGAAGAATTAGTTGTCTATTCCAATCTTCTTAAGCATACTTTGTCTGTGCCTTTCTTCTCCTAAAAATCTAAGTAGGTTGCTTATTTTCTCTGTGTCTGTCGACACTTCCATTATTTCAACACGGGATGGTGCCTGGGTCCAGGTTATTTGGGTGTCTACTTTCAGTGTTTTACCACTGAGCACTATAGGGTGATCCAAGCCAAGGTTGATCTCAAGTCCCTAGTTGGAGAGTTATTCAGAATGAAACATGGGTATACCCAGAGAGACTGTAGTCCATCCCTACAATCCTCCCCCTGGGATGGGATAGGTCTGATGCTCTATTCATAGTCACAGTTTATAATCGAACCCTATAGGATTCTGCCCAGCTGTGGGTAGAGTCACCATTGATGGACCAGCCCCAGGCTCCTATGCCACACGACGAATGCAACTAACCATGATCTATAGCCCAACAAGACCAGCACAGCCCTGGGTAAGAACCTGAGCCCACACTGCACTGGACTCTCAATTGCTGAGGTGTACTCAAGACTATGACTGTTGCAAGAGGTCCCAAGTGATGCTGGGCAGAACAGAAGTTCAATAGATGAGAGTACTTCCACTGGCTCTGTATCTGGTCCAGAGACACAATCCATAGGTAAGATTAGGGAGAGGGCTACTAGGATCTTCCAGTCTTAGGTTTCATTAGCATGGCACCAAGATCCAGAGCAAAGTTCTAATCTTAGTATACCATCCTACCCCCAGTGCATGGAGTCTTGCTCCACACTATGCTGCCGAAGGATGGGGCAATGTTGGTAAAGGCAGTCTCTTGGCTACCTAGGCTGACACTAGCCGGGATTGCACCTTAACCTCATAACCACAGGACCTGTGCAGTCTCAACTATGCATGGAGGCACATGGCACCACTGACAGGGATGCAGGTTGAGTCACAAGTCTTTCCCACAGGGAGCCAGGTTATGCCTGGAAAGTTCTAGAGCTCCATTTGTAAGAACCGCCCTGACAACAACTGTGCTGCCTGAGGTTGGGGGACAGGTGGTGGAGACTCTCCCTTGACCACTTAGGCTAATACTAAGTTAATTGGGTCACTCCTGAGTCTCACAACCACAAGTACCTGCACAGTGTCTCCACAGCAGGCATGGTACTGGGCTGTAATTCAAAGCCCTGTGCTGGGTGCCATGTCTTGTTCCTAAACAGGTATAGTCTTGCTTCTACTCTACCACCGGGGATTGGGAGGGGGATGGAGGAGGCAGACTGTTTGCCACCTAACACAGTTTCAGAAGCTCAATCTGCTGGCTTTGGCCTGGTGGTAGGGGTCATGGAGCTGTGCCCAGCAGCAGATCTCTCTGCCACAGGTTGGTACTGTATTTCAAATCTAAAACCTGGACTTTTTTCTTCTTCCTTTCCCAAGCAAAAGGTATCCCTCTCCATGATAGGCTGCTTGGAGTTGGGAAAGAAGCAATATGGGCAACTTGCTCCTCCCTGCCTTCTTCAATGTGTTTTCTCTTTTCTGTACACTAAAAGAAGACAACATGGTTTCTCACCTGGTTTTCTTAGCTCTTGTGAAGGTAGCTTGGTGATTGTTAAGCTGTTCATGTTGGTGTGTCTGTGGGGACGGGATTGCCAAAAGATCTTAACCACTGTTTTGCTCCAATCCTAGATTCTGAGTTTCTTTCAAAGCTTCCTTTTTAATTCTCCTCCACTAGATTCATACTCTTAAACATTTAGATTTATTTTCTTTGATCTCTAAGGTACTTCTTTTTTTTTTTTTTTTTTTGAGGTACCGGGGATTGAACGCAGGGGCGTTCTACCTCTGCGCTACATCCCTGGCCCTATTTTGTATACTTTATTTTGAAACCGGGTCTCACGAAGTTGCGGAGGGCCTCACTAAGTAGAGAGAGAGAGAGAGAGACAGGGAGAGAGAGAGAGAGCGAGAGAGCTGAGGCTGGCCGCGAACCCGGATCCTCCGGTCTCTGCCTCCCAAAGTACTGGGATTACAAGCGTGCGCCACCACACCCGGCTTATCTCTAAGGTACTTCTCACATGAACAATTTTGTTCACAACAAAAGATCTTCAAGATGACTATTGTAATTCTAAATATTCATCTATAAAATTGTAATATTTAAACGATATTCCTATAAATTAGAATTATAGTGCAATTCAAGAAAGGCATCTGGCATAGAGGAAGCATAAATATAGATTTATACTAACAACACATTATTAAAGATAATAGTTGTTGTCCAACTTCATGTCTCTGAAAATCTAGTCAGTAACCTAGTCATCAGCAATCAAAATCCTGACAAAACAATCCCTGACAGGTGGAACTGATCTAAGCAGTTCTCATGGATACAAATTAAGGCTGATGAAAGTGTGTCCAAGTGATGTCTTCTCAAATCATTTAGAGGGTAGACATTTTGGCCCTTTGCCTATCATCTTTGTAAAGACTCTTAAGGCAGAACATAAATTAACAAGGAAACATGAGAACAAGGTAGGTTTTCTCTAAGGATGAGAATTATCAAACCTGATCAAATGACCACAAGGTAACTTTTTTTTTTTTTTTTGCGGTACAGGAGATTGAACGCAGGGGCGTTCTACCTCCGCACTACGCCCCTGGCCCTATTTTTTTATGCTTTATTTTGAAACCGGGTCTCATGAAGTTGCAGAGGGCCTCACTAAGGAGAGAGAGAGAGAGAGAGGGAGAGAGAGGGAGAGAGAGAGTAAGAGCTGAGACTGGCTGCGAACCCGGATCCTCCAGTCTCAGCCTCCCAAAGTACTGGGATTACAAGCGTGCGCCACCACGCCAGGCTTCACAAGGTAACTTAAAACAAGCCTAGGAAACAAAATTAATTTAGTATATGGAGTCTTGAAGACAACAATGCACAATTCAGATCCTAGGTGACACTTATTTCACTATTGATATCAGAGTGCCCCTGAGTTGGAGGGTCAAGGGTTAGTAGGTGAGCCTGCTGTTTCAAAATTTAAGAATCTGGACCACAACAGCAAATGTCTCATGAATGTTTTTGATTGTTATATTTTGCAGAACTACCCACAATGTTACCAGAAAACCTGTCACTGAATCAAAACTAAGCATAATCCAACACACTTCACTGAGCCAGGGAAATCACCACTATAGTCTCTGTCTTAGACTCTTCATTGAGTCTTACTACAATTTTAGAAGTGGGCTATTTATAGTTTTTTTAAATACTGAGCTCAAATAATTTAAGGAAGTTCTTTCAAGACAAAGCTGATTAGGATTAGTTCAAGGCATCCCATTTAGAATTTATATGTCTATTTAGAAGACCTTCTTAAAGTGGAATTTTTTTTTTTTGGCGGTACCGGGGATTGAACCCAGGGGCGTTCTACCTCTGAGCTACACCCCCGGCCCTATTTTTTATCCTTTATTTTGAAACCGGGTCTCACGAAGTTGTGGAGGGCCTCACTAAGTAGCTGAGGCTGGCCGCGAACCCAGATCCTCCGGTCTCAGCCTCCCAAGTACTGGGATTACAAGCGTGCGCCACCACACCTGGCAAAGTGGAATTTTAAGTAAACTATTTATTGTGTTAGCTGTGATGGCTCTCATAACAAAGTATAATAGACAGGATATGTTAAAAAACAGAAATTTATTTTCTCTCATTCTGGAGAGAAAAATCTGAGATCGAAGTTTCACAGGGTTGGTTTTCTCGGGTCTCTCTCTCTCTCTCTCTTTCCTTGGCTTGTAGATTTCACCTTCTGCCTGTAATTTCATGGAGTTCACATGTCTTTTTATTAGTGCATTGTAATTATATATCACAGTGGAGTCCCATGTGTTAAAACCAAACATGCACACTGCTCTTTGTGTATTTCTCTCCATATCCCATCCTGTTTCCCCTTCCTCTCTCCCCACTTGAGTTAGTGAGATTGGTGAAAATTCTATGTTACTGGGGATTTAGAATTCAATATGAGTTCTTGGTGTGCCACAATGTGGTCCATAATATTGATTAATAAGCTGTTAGCTCAGGTGAGTAGACTGCTGTTTTACATGAATTGATTTGCTGGAATGGTCTGAACCAAATAGGCACACTTGACAGTCTTATCTGTCCTGGAAAAGTATTCATGTGACCCAGGTACTCACATTTATAATCATTTATTTAATGCTTTTCTGTTGGTGAGTCAGCTATGGGGTTACCAGGAGAGGGTTCTATCTCTGCCATCACACACTGGGAACTTGGAAAAATTAATGAACATTTATAAAGTTCTTCCTTCAAGAGAGTAGCAGTATCAGAAGAATGTTTATATAAACATTTAACAGAGCTAGGATGGTGATGATGACATGAGGAAGATAACAATGAAGATGATGTTGATGATGAAAACCACCATGATTCAGCTGCTGGTGTTGCAAGGAGCATGGAATCACATAAGTTCAAAAGTAACCACAATACTGGGAGGCTTCGAGATCAGGGCTTCCTCTTTTAGTAAAAGCAATGGAAAACAAACCAAGACTTTCTTTCCTATAATTTAATATCATGAAATTTAAATTTTTAAAAACTATTGAGTAAGTATTTATTACATAAGACCATCTATGCTATTGAACTCTTAAATAAATCAGTAAAAATTTATATTTCTTCTCTTCTAGCCATGAATAAAATGGAGTCTCAGTGATGCTATTTAGTCTGGTTCAAGTTATTCAGGTACAGAGTGAAAGAGTCCGGAATTGAGCCCAGACATATCTGTTTCCAAGCCTCTTGTTCGTAGGTAGTATTTTATTTAATCATCCATTTAAAAAGATTAGAAAAAGACACAGTAGTAAATTCTTTTTATCCCTTGAACTTATAGCTTCCTACTCATTAAAGGATATTTGGACTTCTTTCGACCATATACACAGCCACAAGAGAATCAACTAGATAAAAGTTTGCCTGCCTGGTTATGTATGCATGCAACATGCTGTAAGTCTGGGAATGTGGTCACCATTTCAAAGATGAGATTTGACATGGCCTAGTAGCCGAGGGAATAAAACTCCTTAACACTATGGAATAAACTCCCATCCTTTTTAGGTGCCTGGGGGAGATGCATCTATAATTGATTACTCAAGTTCCAGCTGTTCTCAGAACTGTGTCATCAAAGTCATAAATTATTTGCTGAATCTAATATGTGGATAACAGTTAAATCAGAACAGTGAATTTATTTATCTCCTGCATAATCTGCTTTATAAATATACTTGTCCAAACAGAAGATATATGTTTATCAAATAAATTAGTCTAGAATTATTGAAAAACATAGATAGTACAAAATCAATATGCATTCACATGAATACACACGCACAGAGTAATTCATTGTGAAATGGATGTCAAGACTGCTTCACAAAACTTTCAGAGATATTTGCTTAGAAGATACCTACCAACATTTTTTGTGAGTACTTTCCTAAAGTGGTTCACTTATTTCCTTAGGCATTGTTATTTTGAATTCCCCACCTTGAATTACAAATCAAGGCTTTCTTGTGCCCACCTGACTAAAGCAGTATTTGCCACCTTTTCCTGATAAAAAAAATTTCCCTGAGCATTTCCTATATGTTCTCTTTTTGAAATGTACTTCTTATTTTTAATGTTGCTAGGAATCAACTGAGGGTCTTTCTTAACGTTCAGGTTTGGTTCAGAGCAAAGATTCTGTTTTTCTCACAAGCTCCCAGCTGAGGCCGATGCTGTTGGTCCAGGAACTACTATTTGAGTAGCAAAGGTGGTGTGAACCTGTACTGTCCAGTAACATAGGCGATGGTCATATATGGCTGTAGAGCTCTTTAAATGTGGCTAGACAGAATCGAGATGTACCATAATTGTAATACAGATGGTAGATTTTGATACCTTAGTATGAAAACAAGAATCCAAAATATATCAGTAAGAATTTTTACAATGGTTACACATCAAGTAGACATTGCTTTGGATATGTCAGATTAGGCAAAATATATTATTAAAACTATCATCTTTCTTTTTACTTACTTGAGTGGCTAGTAACTTATCATTGAATATTTGTCTTGTATTGAGTCTTTATTGCACTATTTGGCAGGGAATAAAGACGAGACCGTGACTCAGTAGTGCGGAGATGGGACCTGGGTATTGCTGCACTTTCGTACTCGGGCATGTCAATGATACTAACATGTCTCTCTTTCCCACAGGACTGTGTTCTTCCTGAATTCAAAGACTCATCACCCTTGTCTGACCAGCAATTAATAGGATAACTGGCAAATTAGAAATTTGCAGGATAGCCCACCAGGTGGGATAAGAATGGACACCATTTAACTTGCTTTCTTGCACATAGTTCTCAAGAATAACTATAGAATATGTTAGGAGTGTGACATTCTGAAATAGGAAGAAATGTACTAGAACAGCCTGAAATGGGTCACACACAGACAAAACTTTTCACCCTGTGCAGCTTTCCTGAGCCTTGGGGGACCGGCTCACAATGGATCCTACAGTTCTGTTTTCCCTTGCTGCCTACTAATCGTCATAAATCTACTATATATAACTTGTTATGTGTGCAGGCATTCTGCCTTACTGGACTCAAACAAGTTAATAAACAGTATACACTGAATTTGCTTTACAGAGTCCTCATGTTGCTTAGATAGTTGCAACATGTCATTTTGTAGGCACAACCATCCCTTGAACATTTTTAAAAATTCCAATATATAGGAAAATATCATTTCTAGAATGTCAGATTTTTAAATTTTATGTCGGTTAAAAAGAACTTTGTAAAAACCTAATACTGCTTTATTTTTTTAATTCTGGTGTTATTGTAAGGAATGTTCGAAATCATGTTATAACCTCTTCTCAAATACATGTTTATTTTGCTTCAAAGATAAAGAAAAATAAAATACAGCTCATAAGAACTTTTTAGAGGGAATCTCGAGTTGATAAAATGTCTTGTAATTCTCAGTTATGAATGGCTCCACTGAAATGGAAAAGTTCACTTTCAACAAAGTAATACCCTGCAAACAGACAGGAAATGTTTTGCTACTATAATCTGTCAACATACATTGTATTATCAGGATCTGTATTGCAACAATGAAGTAGGAGTTTATATGAGCACACATACTTAAAATGGAGTTACCTGAAATAATATGTATTGACTTGTTTTCTTTTTAGATATGAGCTGACTCAAAACTCAAGTTACAATTGTCAATAAAATGGTACCAGGGTTTGTCCTATATGCCAGGCAATTGGATATAACAATTAAGATCAAGTTCTCCAGAGACAAAATGTCTCATGGAACATACTATTTTCTCTGCTTTTCAGTTTTCTCATCTTTAAAATTGTGATAATACTTGTACTTATCTCATAGAAGTGTTGTAAGGAGAAAATGAGTTAAAACCTGTATATTTTGTGGAATAGTGTGGAGTACTAATACTTAATAATTGTAGCCATCCTTACATACAGGAACGTGCCTCATTACGTTCTGAACTAGTAAATGATATAAAAGTTTAAAAAGTATTTATTTCTTATTTTTCATATTTCCACTTATAAGAAAACTAACAGGAAAATTTGCAAACTTTATTGTCATTAAACAATAGCATCACAACGTTTTGAAATTTCATTTGTAAACATTTCTATTTTAAGTGATATAAAATCTTAGTGTTTTTATAGTCCAAGATGAAGCATAGGACATTATCTCTCTCATAAAATTAAAAAAAAGAATGTTTCTGTGAGGAACTTATTTTATTCAAATCTATGAATACATAACCTTTGCATTTTAAGGTATATTAGACACTTTTGCAGTTTGAGTTTCACTATCATTCAATATATTCAATTTCCAGTGTAATCTTGAAGATATGGGTCATGCATATATTAGCCCTTTGATAACCCATTTGCCACTATACAATGTGATAGTTTGTTTCTGCACATTGAGCAGTCCCAATGTGCAATATATTCTGTTGTCTTCTACACATGACAATTACCAAATGTATGTGTATCTATCTATCTGTCTATCTACACACACACACACACACACACACACACACACACACACCACACACTTTGGAATGAAGCAGACATAAAAACTAAATGTAATGTTGTTACCCTGAATGTAATCCTAAAACAGGAAGAAGACACTAGTCGAAAACTAAGAAAACACCATTAACATACTTAGCTTAAATACAGAGTCATTATATATTCATTAACTGTGACCATTGTGCCAGAGTCATTTGCAACATGTTAATAAAAAATATTGGGGGTGGTATAATAGAAACTCATTTGTAATAGTACATCAATTTTTCTGCCAGTCTGAAAATAATGTTAAAAAGTTTATTAATTTTCAAAATACACTTCTTGTTATTCATTACATTTCTAATACTAAAATTCTCTTTTATTTCTGCAGCCCTCCTTCTCCATCTTTGGTTGTTCATTCTCAGTCAGTGTGGTATTCTTTAAAAGAAATTATAATTTTGAAATCTTAATGAAGTCTATATTGCATATATACTTATATTTCTAAGTTAATGTCTAAAAATGTAAAAATGCTGTTTTTCTATAAATATGAAAACATACTTTTAACTAAAAATCATATCGGCTTATTTACACTATTCTAAAATATGGATGATGTGTATAATATTAAAAAAGAAAACTTTGGAATAAAGCTATGTATGTCTTTACACATATCTCTAAACAATATAAATGGTTCATGAATAATGAAGGTTTCTCCACGAATAGAAAAATAATATCTAATCAGCATTCTCCTCTTATTTCCTGCCTTGGTAGTACAAATATTTGAGTAGAAAATTCCAATAAAGGATTCCTATCATGAGCCTTGTAAAAGCCACTTCATAAAATTTAAATGATTATTTTTACTTCATCTCATAAATTTAGTTAAGCAATTTTTCTGTTTTTTTCTTTTAAAAGTGTCTTTCTTAAACCATTCTAATTTGATGTTTTATATTACTTTTTGTCCTTTCTTATATGAACCAATTTTCATTCAGAATGAGGTTAAACAAATGGATTTTTATAAAAGTCTTGTTAAGAATATCTTTAATGTCTCTTCATTTTTTCAAGTAGTTTAGTGATCTAACAAACTTTTGTAAAGTGACTCTATATGGGTGTAAGAAAGTGTAGGAATGAATGGAGTTTAATGTCATTTCTGATTGCCTTTCATACAGATACTCTGCAGGAAATTTCAGAGTCAGTATTAGCTGGATTGTACATCCTGTGTATTTATTCTCCTCTTGTGGAGTTTTCATCCTTATGTTGAATTTTGTGGATTTTTATTCTGTTTCCAGGCATTATGGTAATATAATCCTGCCTATTAAAGCTCTCACCTCCTACCTGATAACTTGAGACAGTGCTTTCTTTTCTTTTTTCTGAATCTAGGAAAAATAGATAATAACAAAAATTATACAAATTATAGGACATATGAATTACTTTATGTCTGATTTCTATAGTACAATTTATCCATTTGCTTTTTAAAAGCAACCATTTCATATTGGAGATTCCAATACTTACTGCAGTGTATGTGTGTGTATGTGTGTGTGCATATGTGTGTGTAGTACTGGGGATTGAATTTAGAGGCATTCTACCTTTGAGGTACACCTTCATCCATATATATATATGGATATGGATATATATATTAAAACCCCTTTACCCAGAACATTTATTTAAATATATTTCTATTAACTAAATACAAGGTTGCTTAGAGTCTTGCTAAATTGCTGAGACTGGTCTCCAACCTGTGATCCTCCTGTCTGAGCCTCCCAAATACTGAGATTACAAACATCCACCACCATGCCTGGCTATTTATTGCAATTTAATATGAAGATACATTGTAATTCATTGTCCAAAGAATAAAAATAGATATTTTAAAATAACTGAAAGTTACAGCTAATTTTTAAGCTTCATAATGGAGTTAAAGTGTCAGAAGTGACATAAATTTTTCAAATTTTCTGTGATTTTTATTTTTTTACCATCTTGAACTATAAAATGTTCCTAAATGAAATCAGAAAATGTTATCCAAGTTTAGAACTCATGTAAAATACATGGACTGTAAGTCTAAATCGTGGAAGTTAGCATTTACTTTTGAAAATTAATATTAGACTCTATGTTGAAGGGGTCAGATGAGTGTCAAGAGCTGTGGACAGGACAGACTGGGGAAGTCAGGACAGGTAGTGACAATTGAAGGCAGGAGCAGTGCGATGGGTGGAGCTTTGACTTTAGACTTTTCTCCATCTTGACTGAGAATCATTATGTATAATATCATTCATGCTTCAAATCATATGAGTTTCATGAAGTTAGATTGCTCCTTCTGATCCTTATTACAGCTCCAGTTTTTCATCGACTTCGCCTTATTTTTTCCATTATTTTAGTTTTAAAGAAATCTTAGTTCTTTTTTTTCCCAAAATTTCTACATGAAGGTGACCTGTACAGTCACATCCTCAGAAAGTCAATAATTTTGCCATTGGAAGATTCATCTTTATTTTGGCATCACAAGCATAAAACACACCCAACGTTGAAGTTCTGAAAGAAGACCATAGATATACATGGTTATGATATTTTTAAGTGACATTTTTGGTAAGTCACATATATGTTATATTAAAACTAATCGATTGCATTTGATTTTGACTCAATTCATTTTTTTTCTTACTGAGATTTGTGTGCAAAATAGCACATGTTCATTTAAATTAGATTAGGAATCACAACTGAAACCAGACCCCATTAAATCCTTGGACCCTGAGTCTCATGGGGCAGTTCCCTGGGCAGAGACATTTGTCCCATGTCCCTGTCTTCACTGGTAGAAATAGCATACTCCTGAGAGTCTCAGGCAGGGAAACCCTTGGCAGCCTGTCCTAGACCTCTTTAGAGTCCTTTAGGAATCATATCAATTTCCACTGCTTTTGCTCTATATCTTTTGCTGTAATAAATCAGTGAATATTACCTAAAAACAGAAAGAAAAAACAAAACCCTTGCAATAATTTAAGGTAAATATACTTTAAGTTAAAAAAAGTTTAAATAGTTATTAAGGGCTGGTCTCTGCTTTTTTCACCATAAAATTTATCTGTACCTGCCAATTAACACACTATATATGCTACGCATAATTATCTTGAATTGGAGTTTTAAAAAAAACTATAAAATTTACAATGCCTTTCAATATGTATTATATCCTCATCTCCTTTGTATAAGTTTTAGGGGCACTCTCCCCACAGATAAAATGAACCAAAACCAAACCTGATGTTTTCATGTTTATTTTCCCTCCTAGAGATAACAAAACATGAAAAAATAAATATATACAAGAAGATATTTATGTGCTGCCAGGAATCTATCTCTGAGAAGTGCGTAAGATTTTACCTGTTTTGAAACACAGTATTAAATGTTTAGTTGATTAGAGCATTATCTATTCTGCATTAAAGACTTTTAGACAACTCAGGCAGTTATTTGCCCGTGATCATGTGTAGTATATCAAAAACTGAATACAACAAAGTGTAAGACAAGGATCCTCCTCAAAGGAGTTTTAAATTGTTGGTAGTGTTGACTGTTGATACCCCATGATTACATCCAGAACAATCTACTGGTAAAGCAAAACTGAGTTAAGTTCAACTATTGCTGTAAGAGAGAATATCATTTTTACAATCTCTCGAAACACTATCAAAACTGAATTCTTGGATTTTAAAGTCTAGATTTCAGTGAATCAGAGTAGGGAAGTAGGAAAGTATATTTCAGAGAGGGAAGTAGGTGGGTCTGGGCAAAGTTTATGGCACAATAATATATGATCAATAAGTAAAGTAAGGTCAGGGTCTGATGCCAGATTTTCTGAGCAAATATTACCTTATAAGCAAGTAGTTTCCTCAGAGCACAAGTTTAGTATAGAAATTTTCTGAAGAAAAGAACAGTTATTTATTGGCTAATAGTCTTATCTTCCTGCACAAGAATTTTTCTGGAACAGACACTTAAGTCATGTTGTCATAGGAGGTATAAGTTCTCAGTAGAGCGATACAATCCAAAGAGTATAAATCATTTGTTACAGTAGAAAGTCTTGGGACACTTCAACTCCGACTCAATCACCCACAGATATTTATTGACCTTCTGTTATACGGCACACACTGTGTTCAGTGCTGTCTTCAATATGTGAGCATTGGACAGATGGTCCATCAGTTCACAGTCCTTATAGTCTCATAGAAGATGCAGGCGAAAAAAAAACAAAGGCAATTGCTGTGCCCTGTGATAAGCGTTTGACAGCACAAGACCAGGGATATGAAGGCAGCATATGGGAAGAGCTCATAACCCAGGGTAGGCGTTATCACAGAAGGCTTCTAGGGGGAAACAGTGGCCTGAAACAGATTTTTAATGGAAGCTAAAGGAATTGATTTGAGGAACGAGGATATAAACAATGAGAGGACGTAACTCCAAAGAACAACTTATAGAACAGCTGGACTTAACCATAGCTAGATCAACCATTGCTTTAGAAATCTACCGAAAGATAACCACCCCCTACCCAGAACATTTATTTAAATATACTATGATTAATTAAATGTTGGTTTTTTCCCCCCAGATCCATATCTTGAAATTCTAATGTTCAATGTGATGGTATTAGAAGGGGAGCCTTTGGGGGGCAATAGGATGAAGATGGTGGAGACCTCACGCTGAGGCTAGTGGGCTTATAAGATGATACACCAGAAAACGTCTCCTGCATCCTCTCTGTCCTCCATCTGCTGAAATCAAAAGGAGGTAGCTCACCAGAACCTGACCATGCTGGTCCAATCTCCGACTCCCAGCCTCGGGAGTGTGAGGTATACATGTTTACTGTTTTAGCCACGCCATCTGGGAAATTTTTGCTATTGTAGGCTGATCTAAGACATAAACAAAGAAATTATTTTTGTTACTTCCCCATGTTATAAAATCTAGTGTAATGTTATTTTTATTTTAACATTATTTTTTTTTCATTTTTACTAAGGGCCAGCTGATGAGATATAGAACTAAATAGTACACAGTAAAATAAATTGAATTCTGCTCAGATTCAATTTTGAAATGAAGCCTGATCTGGTTTGGACTTATTTTGAAGTTGAAGTTTCTAAAGGGTAATTGATGTGACAATGTGTATATCACCTTTCCAACGAATCAATATGTCTCTAATAGTTCTTTGACACTAAAAATATAGAAAATGCAAGAGATTTCCCTGTAATCCAGTGGGGCAGATTCAAATTCAGGAACATCAGGATTCTCTAAGGCATTTTGAATTGAATTCAGAGTGAATGTCTTTCTTGGTCCTCAATTCGTTTGGGCCACATTTAGAATGAGCTACAGTTCTTACGCTTTCTGTGTCAGCCTGGATAATATTAAGAATACATTTAAACTAATCATTTTGCTTTTCTAAGAAATAATTCTTAATAAGATTTTTTCAGTTTTTCCTGGTAGTTGCCGTCTAGTTTTCTTGAAAACTGGATAAAGCTCATTACTCTGATTCCAAATGTACAGGGATGCTTCTAATAGCATTGATGATTGACATCTGTTTTCTACTTGTAGTTTGACTGTTAGCTGCAAATTCCTATTTTTGAACAGTTTTCCATATTATTGAGTCCAAAGCCTTCAACTAATCAAAAATTTTCTTCATTCACTTGGTCATAGTGTGTGATAGTTAATCTAAGTTGTCAACTTGACCTGATCATGACACACCCAAGATTATGTGATTTTGGGTGTGTAACAGCAGATTAAAGAGAAAGCCCTGCCCTGAATGTAGGCAGCAGAATTCTGATAGGTGCGGACTTAGATAAAAAGGGAGAAGCGACTCGTGTGCGCGACTCGTTCCGAGGAAAGCAGATCTG
>PVJS01036082.1:0-20649 GCA_004027185.1 Glis glis
ACTGAATTAGTGGTTGCTCCAATCCTAAGACTCCAGCTCTTAGACCGTTCGACCAGCTACTGGTTCCTCTGACCCTCCACGTGCAGTCAGAACCTGGGACTACATTGCTGCAAACTGTAAGCCATCTGATAAATCCTTTTTTTAAAAATATACTCATTCTGTGTATTCTGTTAATCTAGAGAACCCTGTCTAATACAGCACTGTTACATTTATTTGTTCGGATATCTATTGCCCCCTGTTGTTCATGGGTAGGGGGTCTGAACATCCCAATCAGCCTAGAACTTACCAGGTTTATGTCTGTTATCCCAGCATAATTAGGAATAGCATTGCCTTTCACTCTAAAATGTGTCCTGGTTTGGATGCTAAATCATATGGGCACCCTATTTATGTAAGAGTTCATTGCCCATCATGGCGTTGCCCAAGTCTACCCCCTTGTAAGTCTGGGTACCACACCCTGCTGGGGCTCTCCTCTGTGGGCCCAGCTCTCTGAGTCCCTGCATCCAGGACGCCTGAGCCCTCTTCTGAAAGAGCAGACACCTGTCTCTGGAGGGACTCTCAGTGAAAAAAATGTCAGTTCTCTAAATCAAAGTCCTTGCTTTAAATCTTGGATCTCTGATGCACATAAGAAATGAAGAATCCCTAACAGTTCCACTCCTAAATTTACTGAAATTGAGATGACATGCCCTTTTGAAAACTCGATTCTAGTCATTAAACTTAAGCTTCTCGGGTTAAACTGCACCTTAATAATGTAGCTTATTTTGTCACGATCATTTAAGGCCTTCTAATGTGATTTGGAATAAATAGATGGACAAAAATTAAAATGTAGCTGGTCAAGGTAATCAGAACACTCACTTCATTCAGTCAATAACAATGGCCATTTAACGGGCTCTTTTGACTCCCAGGATGTAATTGTACTTGGCTTTAATTTCTTGTAATGAGGGAACAAATGAAATTACTTCAGACTTTTAGGAACATTTGGCTACATCATGTTTTGGTGCTTCCATAAACCCTATTGGAAATTAAGTCAGCTCTGTGATTGCTTATTCCCCCTAGTAAGTGGCATGTCTGCCTCATGTCAACAAAATGGTAACTACTGTCTACCTTTATCCAAGCCACTGAAGTCGAGTTAAAAGAAATTACCTCCCCTGCCTTTCTCTTTTCAGATCTCCTTATTTGTAGCTATCAAATTTTGGCATGCCTGCTGGAGCAGTCTTGTTAGAACAAGCACAGTAATTCTCATGTGAGATGTTAGGACTCTCTCCACGGTAAGGTCAAAATGTACCTATGATTCAAATTTAGATGAGGGTATGAGTCGGTAAGAACACAAAGAGCATCAAACAGCTTTGAGAACTCAAACTACTTTTATTTTGTGTTTCCAGTTTCTCCTTTCCCAATTCCAGGTGGACACGCGAGCTTGAAAGTTGGGGATCAATTGCCATGTGCCATTAAAATTAATTAGTCTAGCACATTTCAGCTTCAGGGCCTTACCCAGGGTAGGTAAAACAGTCTAGCAGAAATGAACACAACTTTCCTGAACACTGTAGATACTAAGCCTACATGGCAAAATATCATTCTATAAATTACATTGCAAATAGAGTGCTACAAACTGATATTAAATATTTAAAATGCATGCAGCATTATTAACAGCAACATTGTGGCAAAGACTATTAGCTGCCCTCTAATACTGATGTTTTTCTTCATCAGTTGTATTAGAATCCCAACTTTCACCAAAGAATATGATTGTACTAAAGAGAGAAAACTTTCAGACCCCTTTGTAGCCAAATGTTGACATAGAACTAACTTCTGGTGGATGGGCTGGTAATAGACATTTTAGGTGGAAGTTCCAGAAACTTTTCTTAAATGAGATCTGTCTTGTATCATTTATCTGATTGTCTTTATTCTTTTTTTTTTCTTTCTTACTGGCTAAACCGTGATTTTTTTTTTTTTTTTTTTTGCGGTACCGGGGATTGAACGCAGGGGCGTTCTACCTCCGCGCTACGCCCCCGGCCCTATTTTTTATACTTTATTTTGAAACCGTGTCTCACGACGTTGCGGAGGGCCTCACTAAGGAGAGAGACAGAGAGACAGAGAGACAGAGAGAGAGAGAGAACGAGAGAGCTGAGGCTGGCCGCGAACCCGGATCCTCCGGTCTCCGCCTCCCAAAGTACTGGGATTACAAGCGTGCGCCACCACGCCCGGCTTAAACCGTGATTTTGATAGCTGGAGCTGAAGCAGTTATGTTGACCCAGGAACAATTTAGGCACAGAGTTCACATCTAGCAAAGAAAAAAAAAATGGAAAGAGCATGTGCCCTTGAAGACTTTATGGAATAATGTTGCCACATTAGCTCTGGACTGCCTACTTTCCAATCTTAATATGAAAGAGAAAGATCTATCTTGTTAAAGCCACTTCTTTTTCAAATATCTGTATTTACAGCCATATGCAATCCCAGTAATATAAATACCAATTTAAAAATTCAAATTCACACATGAATTAGGACCAGAGCTTAGTTTTAACAATAAGTGTGTTCACATAGGCCAGGCAGAGGTTTGGACACCGAATGACTTGTTTCCAGCTTATTGTGATCAACAATATTGTGCTGTAACAGATTGCTAGTTAACAGCTTGCTCCAGAACTCTCTGAAAATGATTTTTAGAAAATCTGCCAAACAAACCCCTCCAAGAACCACCCTGGAGTCCCCCGTAGACATCAGATAACGTGTCTTTCTAGCCTGACTTGGAGTCATTCCAGCCTAGAGGCCATTGTCATGAACCCAAATGCGATCTCCTTGCCAGGAAGAAGAGCGAGCGCTGTCCTCATTGCTGGGAGATTCTTCTTTCTCAGTCCTCCTCTCCCACTCATTTTCACACTGGAACATATGGATGTTTACAACGTTCTTCCTACTCAATAGTCTTTCAGCATACTGCTCTTGTTAAATTATTTAAAAAGTTTGGAAGGCTGGAGGGTGTTTGCTGCTTTGCTTTTGCCGTGTTGGGATTGAACCCAGGGTCCTGTGCGCACTAGGCAAACACTCTACCACTCAGCTACATCCCCTGCCCTTAGAGGGTCTTCTTAAAACTATTTCTTTCCATGATTTGTTGTCTACAGGCAATGTTCTCCCCTCCTACAAATCTGATGGCTTTCAAACTAAATTTTTGTGAATTCGAGTCATGCCTGAAAGGTTTACTGAATGACATATTGTGGTCGTATTGTCAGAGCACAAATACTTCTGAATGTACACTATCTTAAAGCATAGCAGTTTATGCGTAACTCTGTGAGCTTATAGACTGTGGCTCTCTTATGTATTAGCAAATCCCCAGCTCCTAGAAGAGTGCTTCTCAATACAAACCTGTCAAACGAACAAAGGAAGAATTTACCTGGAGTAGTAAACTTGTAATTTGTATACAATGGAGGCTGCCTCCATGTGTCCACTGTCAGTGAGTGAGCCAGGGGGATGACGCAGTGTCGCTCTATTGTCCGCTGCAGTTACCAGGGACACACCCATCTTTCATAAACTGTTCCAACATTATGCCCTCCTCTTACAGAGAATCTTGCTGCTCATTCTAAATCCCCGAAGCACTGTCCTTCTCACTTGGATTCCACAATGCATAGATATATTGTTACATAGACTTGGGTGGAGAGGAATGTGCACGCTCAAGCTCCCTTGGGAGAAAAAATGGCAACTGTCATTAATGTTAGCTGTCAAAATTAGCAGCAGAGATTATGAAGCATAATCTCAGTCCTGTTTGTTCATAGCAGTGTAAATTTGCATTTTTTATTAAGATAGGAAATATAAAACTGCTGTAAGTACCATTTTGAGGACAGGTCTCCATTACCAGTTCCAGTGAAGCAAAGGGTGTGGTGCTGAGTCAGTATGATTACACACTGGACTCCTGAATCCTCCAGGACCTGGTTCAGCATCACCAGTGTCCTCTCGCTTCTCTCTTGCTTACTGTCTCTTGCTTAAACTACTTCAGTCTTTCAAAATCTGGAATTATGTAATCACAAGAGGGAAAACAGGATACAAAATATAGAAAAACAGGACACTCTGGCTATCCTGATGAATGCTAGCTAACTATAACATTGTTGTAGTTATGTTAGCTAATGCTAGCTAACATCCATTGATAAGATGTACCACTAAACAGATAAGGTGTATTAATAAAGGAGAATCTAAAACCTGAATATTACCATGATATATCATTTGATAAACAATGAATATGACCATGATACATCATTTGATTCAAGACATGACTTGGATCTGTAAAACTAGCATTTAGTTATTTCCCACATATTGAGTTATTATATATGTTTGTGAAATTTAAAATGTTAGCAATATGAATTTTCCCCCAGATACCTGAGTTGTTCCTTAACTAACAGTTGACCTGTTCCTTTCATGGTTTAGTCTTAGTATCTGGGTTAGAACTTGAGGTTACAAGGTATAAATAAGTCATGCTATACATCCAAAGGCAATCCGATGTTTGAGACTATACCATAGTTATATAGAAGCATGTCCTTGTTCTTGGAAGGTATATATTGGGGAGTTTGTAGATAGAAGGCCATGGTGTGCATAGCTTTTTCTCAGGTGCATCAGAGAAAAACTATAATGTATGTGTATGTCCACGTGCATGTGTATGTATGCCTGTGTGTGTGTGTATGTGTGTGTGTGTGTGTGTGCGCGCGCGCGTACACATGAGCCCACAAAAAGAGAGTGATATAAAGCAAATGAGGTAGAATGTTGACAATGGGTGATACTGGGTGAGGGATATGCATGGGTTTTTTGTACTATTCATGAATAGTAGCTTCTAGTATATTTTAAACTATTTCCAAATAAAACATTTTTTAAAAAAAAGGCAATCAGAACTGTGACAATGAAAATTTTTCTTATTTCCTATTGGGGCACTCTTTCCTGCCCTCCCTCCATGGACACATTATATACACACATCAGCTCACATGAGTGACACTTACTGTACATTTTGCTACATGATGAGTGTTAGCACAGTATATGAGTAGGAAATTCAGTCGTCTAATCAAGCAATCAAGTCTTCTAATCATGCAATCAAGCCTGAAGTGATTCTAAGAGACTTTTTAGGCAATGATTTGACTTTTAAGACAACAATTTTGAAGATGTAATGTAATGTCATCTCTTATAAACAAGACTGACCTTTTGTCCTTTCAGATTTGGTCGAAACCGGCCCAGGGAGCACAACTACCTGAAAACACATCCTTGAGAAAGACAGCTGAGGCATGTTGCCCAAACCACAGGCTGTTGAAAAGTTGGCCAAAAGGGACTACTCTGGACTCTTGACCTCCAAAGTGCTGCTGAACACAATGAAACGCGGAGGATGTATGATTTGTTTTGAACGTATTTACTATGATTGATGGCCCTGATTTGGCAAGTTAGCTCCTTCCCAGAGGAGAGGAAAGTTTCACTGCCTTGCCTCTTTCAACATGCTTGTTGAAACAGGTTTCACTCTCATTGGCCAATGCACTAACAAATCACGTATATTTGTAACAT
Organism: Glis glis; assembly: GCA_004027185.1. Taxonomy (NCBI): domain Eukaryota; kingdom Metazoa; phylum Chordata; class Mammalia; order Rodentia; family Gliridae; genus Glis; species Glis glis. Next base: position 5,515 of record PVJS01036082.1, read on the forward strand.
AATGAATTCATTAGCTACACTATGGACCAATGCTGTGCATGATATTCCTGAGTCAACATGAGCTCTTAATTAAATTTCCTTATTGTAATGCCTCTGGAAAATTTCCTTCAGGCTACTCAATTTCAAACCATGGGCCTAAGTGTCAACTAGTAGTTATGCCAGTAATTTTTTGAGATTGGTCAGGGCCAGGGCCAGAGAAAGGTTAATACGTGATCTATTATGAATGGCAGGTTATAAAACTTATGTATGTGATCAAAAACACTCACAAATGGACTCAAACTAGTCGATGTCTCAAGTTATTCTGACAGAGTATCAGTCTTTTGAGCAAGCCAATTTCAGATACTGTTTTTAAAAAAAAGCTAAAAGAAAAAATAAAAATGGGGATAAGCAAGTTAGTTAACAGTGGCAATGGTGTAGAGAATGAAAATGCAGAACATTGTTTAAAATGAATGAGAATAGGAAAGTCCTAGTTCTGTAGTATAACACTGAAATCCTTATTTCAAACTGAGGAATATCGTGCAGAAGTATCAAAAGGGCAGAGAGAGGACAATTCCAAGGTAACTCTAAGGAAGAGGCTACTTAAAATCTGACCTGGATTGTGGCCAGAATTTAAGAGTTGGATTGCTTTTGTTGTCATTGTTGCTGGTGTCATTAAATAAAGAAACATGAGAGGAAAAAAATATTTTCTCTGTACCCACCAGGAAAGAAGGACGGAGTGATGGGAGATGGGGAGATGGGGATGGCAAAGGACTGACAAAGTCTGGAAAAAGACAAAATATGGTGATTTAAGATTCCAGAGAATGTTCTATTCTTGCCCCCTTCAAAATACCAAATTTTGCTAGAATACATTGAAAATGATTTTAATTTTTATTTTTTTAATTAACTGGCAGGGTATGGATTACCATCATAAAGTCCCAAAATTCTTGTTGGTCCACTTTAGTAGGTAGACTACAGAGCCTTCCAAAAGAAACCACATAGCCCTGACTCTGGCCCTGCTAAAGTGCAGTTTGCTACCAGGTACTACAGGCCATTCATGTCCCCTTATTTTATCTCAATAAACCACATGGGAAAGAAATACCAGCAACAGGTATTCTCTATTAGAAGTGAATTCTCAATATTCCACACAGTGGTAATTTAAAATTTCAGATTGTGTCACTTTTTAAATAGAGTTTGTTAGTCCACTGTAACATGTCAATAAGCCTTCTATGTTTTGAGTTATTAATCAAATTACTTTTTAAAAAATGCTTTTACATATCAGCAACCCTTGAATTAATGCATCCAGTACTGATGATCACTTCTATAAACTTTTCTTTTTCTGATACTGGGATTTGAACCCAGGGCCTTCCTTGCACATGATAGGCAAGCATTCTGCCACAGAGCTATATCTTCAGCCCTCTAATCTTATTTTTCTTTTTAGGCACAATTTATTTTTTCTGTTCTTCTAAAAAATAGCCAGACTTCTAAGAATAAAAAGTACTTCAGTTGTAGAAATGTCCAGAAGGTGCCCTACTTTCAAAACAAGAAATACATTGATCTAGCAATCCCACTTTTTGGTATTTATCCAAAGGGACTGAAACCTGGATCCATGACAAGGCAGCTGTACCCTCATGTTCACTGTAGCATTATTCACAGTAGCCAAGACATGGAAACAACCTAAATGTCCATTGATAAAAGAATAAAAAGAAAATGTGGTCTGTAAATACAATGGAATACTATTCAACTTAAAAAGAAGGAAATTCTATCATTTGCAATGGCATGAATGGACTTGGAGGACATTCTGCTAAAAAGGTGAAACCAGACACAGGAAGACAAATGCTACATGATCTTGCTTACATTTGGAATCTAAAACAGTCAATCTCATAGAAGCAGGAAGTAGAACAGTGGTTGCTAGTCACTAGGAGAAAGGAGGTGTCGGTCAAAGGATAAAAAGTGTTAGTCTTGCAAGATAAGCTATGGAGAGTTGCTATACAAGATAGAGCATATGATTAGCAATACTGTCATGTGTTCTTAAAAAACTAACAAAGAAGGTAGATATTATGCTAAGTTCCTTCACTGAAAAAGAAAAATTAACAAAAAATTGAGGGGACAGGATAAAGCTTTTGGGGGTGATGAATGATTTTATAGCATTAATTGTGCTACTATTGGTCCCATGAGTATATGCTTATCTCCAAATACATCAAGTTGTATAAATCTTTTTGTATGTAAATCATACCTCTATGAAGTGTTTTAAAAACAGAAAACAAGTTTTATTAAAGAAAAGAAGGTTCTATGCTTGCCTTACACACTGACTTCACTCATGCTCACCAACAGCTAATTGTTGCATCTTGGGAGATTTGCTACTTTCTACACATAGATCTTTCATTTCTTGGCCACCAAGAATAAATATGGTCTATCTGTTACATTTATAATAAAAATAAAATATCACAAACTTTTTGTTTCTTTGTTTGTTGGTTGGTATGAGGGATTGAACCCAGAGGCATTCTACTTCCAACCTACACTCCCAGCCCTTTTTATTTTTTATTAAACAGGGTCTTGCTAAGTTTCTGAGGGTCTTGCTATGTTGCTGAGGCTGGCCTTGAAGCTGTCTCAGCTTCCCAAGTACTAGAATTACAAGCATGCACCACTGTTCCTGGCACCACAATTTTTTCTTTGCAGAATAAACATCTTAAATCTATTGCTTTCTTGGGGAAGAACATCAGGAAATAATTGTCAAGAAATGCTACACCAATAAAATATTCTGTCAAGGAGCACTAAGTACACTGAAAACCTACAAGTCCTGCTCCTTCCTTTGGTTCTTCCTTTGGTTCCTACTGTTTTGGTCATATGACATCATGCATATTGGCATTTGGAAGCTATTGAGATATTTCAACATAATGTTGTCCTTAGGATCTATGATTTGGGACTTTCAAAAAGTTCATCTATGACAATAAGTAGATGGAGTTTCAAAGGCGCTCCCTGTCAAGGCATTTTTACCTTAAACAAAGATGTTCCAATTTTTCCCATTTGCTTTTCAGATTGTTCTTAAAATGTACCTTATTCACTCTTCCCATGGAAAACCTACTGATCATGTATTATATACTAAACACTGGAGAAGATTCTGGATGTGTAAAGAGGAATGAGATGCCGGGCGTGGTGGCACACGCTTGTAATCCCAGTACTTTGGGAGGCGGAGACCGGAGGATCCGGGTTCGCGGCCAGCCTCAGCTCTCTCTCTCTCTCTCCTTAGTGAGGCCCTCTGCAACTTCATGAGACCCGGTTTCAAAATAAAGTATAAAAAATAGGGCCAGGGGTGTAGCGCAGAGGTAGAACGCCCCTGCGTTCAATCCCCGGTACCGCAAAAAAAAAAAAAAAAAAAAAAAGAGGAATGAGATAAGAAACTCATAGTTTGGCCTGGCGTGGTGGCATGCATCTCTGATTCTAGCTACTAGGGAGGCTGAGGCAGGAGGATCACAAGTCCCAGGCTCCCCTGGGCAACTTAGCAAGAGCCTGTCTCAAATCAAAACATAAAAATGTTGGGGATGTAGCTCAGTGGTAGTTTGCCCCTGGGTTCAATCCCCAGTACAGTGAGGGGGAAAAAAAAGTAAGAAAGATGAAAGAAGAGAAGAGAGGAGAGGAGAGGAGACTCATACTCTGGTCAAGAAGAGAGACAGTTTAACAAAGAATGCTGGTTAACATAAGGCTTCCGACAGCACATGCAGGAACAGAGAGGCTCCTAAAGTGGTCTTGGAGGGGCTTCCTAAAGGAGACATTTTTTTCTTTCCTCTTTTTGGCGGGGGTATACTGGGGATTGAACCCAGGGTCATTTTACCTCCAAGCAAAGCCCCCAACCCTTTTTTATTTTGAAACAGGGTCTTACTAACTTGCTGAGGCTAGCCCCAAACCTGTGATACTCTTGTGTCAGCCTCCTGAATACTGCAATTACGTGTGTACTACCATGCTCAGCTCTGTGAGGGGACAATTTGTGTGTGTGTGTGTGTGTGTGTGTGTGTGTGTGTGTGTGTATGTGTGTGTTACTGGAGAATGAACCCAGGTGAGTTCTAACACTGAACCACTTAGCCCTTGGTGTATATATATATATATTTTTTTTTTTTTTTGAGGCAGGTTTCCCTAAGTTGACCTCGAATTTGCAATCCTCCTGCCTCAGACTCCCAAGTAGTGAGATTACAGGTGTGTACCACCACGACTGGCTAAGACAATTCTTAATAAACTAAAAAGGAGAAGGTATTATGGTGCAGGGAAGAAGAACCAGAATGAAGTGAGAACAGGAGTCAATCAACAAGATCAATGGGGAGGGGTCCCAGACAGAAAGAATACCATGGGCCAAGGTGCAAAGTCCTGAGACCACAGGGCGTTTGGGAACCTGCCTATCCTTTGTTACATGTGTGGGAGGAGAGGAAGCTGGAGAGATGTGCAGGAGAGGATCGTGAGAGATAAATGAATGACTAGTAAAGGGAGTCGGTGTCCTCATGCAGTTGGGGAGCAGGAACAGAGTGTTATATATAAGACACTGATTGTTCTTTTTGATGCTGTGGGGAGTAGAGGATACAATGGTCTGAGTGTTTGTGTCCTCCTAGATTCCTATATTGAAACCTCGTTACCAAGGTGATGGTGTTTGGAGGTGGGGCTTTTGGAAGGTACTCATGTCTGCCTCATGGCCAGGGTTCATATGTCCTTATAAAAGACACCAGAGAAAGAGGGTGTTTTGTTTTGTTTTACCTTTCTGTCATATGAGGACACACTTAGAAAGTGCCATCTCTGACCCGAGAAATGGGACTGCACCAGATTCTGAAGCTGCTGGTGCCTTGATCTTACACAACCCAGTCTCCAGAACCATGAGACATACATTTCTGCTGTGTATATACCACCAGGTTTATGGTATTTTGTTAGAGCAGCCTGAACCAGCTAAGAAGACAAAATATGCCTTTATGGAGAGTGAGTTGAAAGGTGGAAAATAGTCTTAAGTTTCTGTAGAGAGAAAAATAGACACAATCAACACCCTGTCTCAGCCAGGATCCTTTTTTTTAAGTGCAGTGACTTATCACATACCTTACACATGTCTAATCTATATGATGACATGAAATACTGACTAGGTTTATGATACATTTTCTGGAGTCTGAATGTCACTGCAAAGATGAATAAGCCAAACAGATTGGATTCATATGGGTTTGCCATATGACACACTTTTTTTTCCCCACATAGGATTTGAGGAAAAACAGATTTCACCCAATTGCCTGCCTTATTTGGGTTAGAACTGAAATCAGTGCCATTATTCTTTTGCCTATTCTTTTGTATAACATCGGATGCAGGATTGTGATGCTACAGAAGAAAGCATTTAATACCTTCATGGCTTATGGATTTTCATATGAAAGAAGAAAAATATAGGGCATGGACTTTCCTTTCTCTAAAAAAACCCACATTATTTCCAGACCTTAAGAACTTTTTAGTTATTAAATAAAAATGAATGGAATTTGAGAGCATTATGTTAAGCGAAATAAGCCAGAGACAGAAAGTCAAAGGTCATATGTTTTCTCTCATATGTACAAGCTAGAGAGAAAAAAGGGCAAAAAGAGGAGGTAAGTCAAATGAAAACAGAAGGGTGACCAGTAGAGTACAGAAGGGGACTAGGGGGAGAGAAGACGGGAGGGAAAGGGAAGGTACTGGGGGATGAAATAGATCAAATTATATTAAGTGCATGTGCAAATATGGAACACTGAATCCCACTATTGTGGATAATTATAATATACCAATAAAAATTAATTTTCAAAAAGGAAGAAGTGTAATTATTAAACATGTTGCAAGAGTTTGGATTTTAAGTGGTCCTCAAAGGCTCACATGTTAAAGGCTTATTCCCTAGGTTGGAGTGGTAGTATTGGGAGGTGGTGGAAAGTTTAAGATGTGGGGCTTAGTGTAAAGTTCTAGGTGATTGGAGCTTGCCCTTGAAAGAGACTGTGGGACCCCAGTCTTTTTTTCTTTCTTTTGCTTCCCTGCCATGAGGCGAAAGTCTTTGTTTTCTCCCAGACACTCTGCCTTCACAGGCTGCGTTATCACGGGCCCAAAAGCAACGGGGCCAACCGACCATAAACTATATTATCTAAAATTGTGACCCGAAATCAATGTTTTCTCTTTATGAGCTGATTATCTTGGGTATTTGTTAAAGTAATGGAAAGCTGACCAACACACATTTTTGTTCATTTATTCAGAATGTAAAAGATTGCACATGGTAATGACTCAATGTTAAGAGACTTGGTTAATCAAGATTAGCAAATTTCACAGCATTGAACAACAACGAAAACAGAAAGAAAAATGAGCAGCAAACCTGTTCCATGTAAGAGCTCGGATGCTCCAGAAGTTTCAGAAGATGCAATTACAGGACTGAACATTGGTAAAGGGATGCTTCAGTGGTCCTTCTACCAGCACCCTAGCCATCATTTTCTATCTAAATAAAGCCTATCCCTTATTACTCATAGCATTTATGGGCTCAGTTGTGAGACAGGAAGCTCACTTTTTGTCTAACAGGGAAGCCCTTTTCTTCTTCCCTGGGTGATTCCTGCAGAGCAATCATGAAAATATCAGTCATAGTCCACACAGCGTGTACTCGCGCAGCTTCTCTTTCATGGCCTGAGGGCTAACCCACACTTCGATGGCCTCTTTAGCCTTCCCCATACTCCATTCTTGGTGCTATTAACTTAATCTGGTGTGGCTGCAATAAATACCTTTCCCTGTTATGAGGATTGTGTTTTAAAATTTAAAATGTTTATAGCTCTAATTTATGAATATAAAAGTTTGTAATTATTACAGATTATTTGGGAAAAAATGCAGAGAGGTTCAAGAGAAAATGAAAAAGGAACCCACCATGTATAAGCCATATTTCTAACATTCAGAGATAAGAATAAATCCAAAAACATTTTCATGTATTTATTTCTAGTCTTCTCTTTGTTTCTTAAGTAGATCCCTAAGAGAGATTTCCCAAAGGAGAATTATTAGATCAAAGGTAATAAACATTTTTACATCTTTTTTTGTGTGTGTGTGGTACTGGGGATTGAACCCAGGGTCATTCTACCTCCGAGTTACACCCCCAGTCCTTTTTATTTTGAAACAGGGTCTCACCAGGTTGCTGAGTCTCGCTATTGCTGAAGCTGATCTTGAACCTGCAATCCTCCTGTCTCAGCCTCCCAAGTACTGGGATTACAGGTGAGTACCACCACACCTGGCTCTTTCTATATCTTTTAATGTGTCACTATCAAATTGTTTTTGAGAAATGTTATACCAATTTCCACTTTCAGAAGGAGTGTTTGAGAGCAATGTCACATGGTATTCTCACCAATGCTTATTAGAAAATGTTATATGTTAAAAAAACTTTTGCAATATGTTATCTACTTGCTTAATTTGAACTTTATATTACAAGTAAGAGTGATCAATGTTAAATATAAATTTTATTTTTAGCAAAGTTGTATAGGCACATACTTTAATTACTCAATTCAGTATTGCACAGATTGAGAAAAAATAAATCTCTTGCATCGCTACCCCACCCCCAACATATGAACATATCTCCTACTCCTCGGAGGTAACCACTTTCAAATGTTCTAGCTGATTCATTCACTATATTCCACTATATCTCTAAATGACATACCTTTATTGCTTCTCCTTCATATTTCAGTTTTAGGCATTGATTATGGATATTTCATGGTGGAAGATGAGGAGTTAGCTCCTTATCCATTTATACTTCTCATCTCCCATGTTTCCAACATATATTATAATTATATTTTGATGGATAGTTACCATTTATACATGTGTAGGATGAAGGAAACCCTATTAGCAACTTAACTATGTAACATACTCTGGTTTTTTTTTTCTACACAAGTGTTTTTTTTTTCTTATTGAAAACTCTTGCCCCTTTGTTTCCTTAGATGTCTGTACATTTATCACTAATTGAATCTGAAACTTACCCTACTGTCAAAATCAAAGTCTGGTTCAACACATAAAGAATGTTGTGAAATTTGTTTTCTAGAAGCAATCTTTCCCAGATACCTCTTTGATCTGTACTGGTTATTCTCTATGTCTGTTGGTTATCTGTCACTTTGAAATGTTCCTTGCTCATCCTGAAGATAATATTTTTACTCCTTGTTTTGGTGAGCCTGAGTAAGTATACATCAGAGGCAATTCATTATTCTATGCTAATTTCTGGTGAATTATTTGAATATAGAATTCTTGGTTAAGAATCATTTTCCTTTGGAATTCAAAAGGCACTGTTCCATTCTTTTCTTGGTTTTAGTAAGAATCTTAAGGACAGGCTCCTGTCCTTTTGATTTTTGATCCTTTCTCTATGACCTTATTTGTCATTGTCATTTATGCTCAAAAAGATCACTGATGGTTTTCAGAAGGTAGAGTAATTGAAAGAATATATAATTGCTCCATCTTTAATTGGAGATCTCAGTGTTTTTTAAACATTCTAAGTTGTCACTCATCTATCTTCTTTTGTGAATAGTCTGAACATGTTTTGCCTGATTTAATATTGAAGCCTTAGTATTTTCCTTTCTTATTTGCATGAACTCTTTTTTGTTAGTGTATTAACCATTGACCTGCAATATCTTCTAGGACAAGTAATTTCAAAGCCTGCTATCTCACTGTGGTTCCTGTCATTTAGAATATGCCCAGGCCATGAACTACTTAGATGGAACAGATATAATGAAACTGAATATTTTACCAGTACATTCTATTTAAAATCATGTAAAGAACAATTTTCAATCACAAGGCTCTGAATTTGTTGCAGAAGTATATTGACCTTTGACAATATTAATTATACCCCCTTTTATTGAGCAGTTGACATGTAAAGCACCATATACTTGAGAAAACAAACACAGAGGGACTGAGTCCCTTCCTTATAGAATTTTTAGAAGGAAAAAGATGAACGACTTAGCTATAAAACAATAAGGATTGATCTATATCAGAGGCTCAAAGCTGAGGACAACTCCCTTGACCTGTTGTGTTAGGAGGAATTAGGGGAGGCTTCAAAATTAAAGAACTAGTATTTGAGGTGAGTCTTGAAATATGAGCAGTAGTTTTGTCATGTTGGAAAGGTGACAAAGAATATCTATCTCAGACTGAAAAAAAGGACAAATGTTGCAGATGTTAAAAATGTGTCTTGAGGGAAGGCTGACAAGTCTGTGGAGGTTGCTTTCCAGATTTGAAAATGGAGATAAGAAGATAATCTTGATTCAAACTGTGGAAATGTATCGAGTGCAACAAGCTGTGAAGACACTGTTGTTGTCTGCCTGAGATTTTATTCCGGTGCTAGGTGGTCAGAGCTTCAAGGGAGATCAGGCCTTTTTCAGTGCCACGAGGAACCATGATTATTAGTCCTAGCAAATTTCAATGCATCTCCTGACCGTCAATAGTTAAAGCACAGGATGAATTTCTTCCCAGTAAAAACCTTAGAAGGAAATCTGCTAGTGAGCTTCTGGGAAAGGTTTTATCTTTCTTTAAAAAGGAGAGAAAAAAGGAACTTGTATGACTATCTTATGCTTAGAGCTGCTGTAACCATAAAGGGATAAAACTGAGATCAATTACTAAAGTGCTTAGAATGGGTGAGTACAAAGAAGCAAAGAACCCATATTGTTGCAGCATGTTTGAGCTGCTGGAATCATTCTATCACTATACTTCTTGTTATACGATTCAGTAGGTCTCTTATTATTTAAGCCATTTTAAATGGAGTCTTCTGTTACTTGCAGCCTAAACATATGTACTGGCTCAAACTGCTAGCCAGCAAATTGTTTCACACATAATTCAAGGAACATTTGTTAATAACTTTATGTTATTATATGAGGAATGATAGATGATTAATTTTTAAGGAACACTTTATCCTTTGAAACATTCTGGAAAGAGGACAACACACTATATATGTTTAAGAATGTTAATATATGTCCACATGTAACATGAATTACCCTACAGTACTAATAAAAATCAGTAACTTGTGCAGGGCCCTAAAATAGGAAAAGTTGATAGCTAGGAAATGGAGAAAAAAGTGAGTTATGAGATCCAGGAAGATGAAAATATAAAAAGAAACCAAAAGTCATAGAAGGTTAAAACTAGAAAAGGATTTCAGAAAGAGCATCTATCTAACTGCCTTCATTTTACATATTGAAAATAAGTCTTGGAGAAGTTACATGTTGTGAAAGATTCCACTATTAGTGACGAGACCAGGCCTTGCACACAATGTTCTGAATTCATCTGAGTATTTTTATTATATCATGCAGTTCCTTGCTTCTTGCTATAAATACAGATTATTTCCCTATGAGTAAGTACAATAAGAGCTGATCAGAAAGCCTGAGAGACACAATTAGGCTTCAATTCTAACCTATTGCTAATGGCTCCTTGTACTTTGTGGAGAAAGATTCTAAGACTTATAGAAAAGAATACAATTTCTTAATTATGTCTACCATGGGCATGATGGAAAATACACCATATAATTATTTTTCATGAACGAGAACCACCTAATGGGGAATGAGGAGTGAAAAATAAAAGGAAAGAGTATGTATCATATGTCATTTATGGCTGACCTCATCCTGGCCGGCTGAGATGATCAGATTTATTCTTTTGAAAAAAAAACATTCAATTTTTGTATTGGATTATTTGAAACCTTTCCTTTCTCAACTCTGATTTCTTTTTCTATTCAAATTTGCTCTACTGGACAGTAGATATGATTCCTATTCAGTATTAAGACTATACAAGAGCCAGGCGTGGTGGTGCACTCTTGTAATCCCAGTACTTGGGAGGTGGAGACCGGAGGATCCAGGTTCGCGGCCAGCCTCAGCTACTTAGTGAGGCTCTCTGCAACTTAGTGAGACCCAGTTTCAAAATAAAGTATAAAAAATAGGACCGGGGGTGTAGCTTGGAGGTAAAATGCCCCTGGGTTCAATCCCCGGTACCGCAAAAAAAAAAAAAAAGACTATACAAAATAAGTATTCAGTTATTTTGGTTCTTTTTAAGTAGAAAGTTCATTTTAAAAGCTGTTTCAAGTAACTGGTATGCACGCTTGATGTAAAGAAAACTCATCTTGTGAAATTTTGCTTATTTTCTTACTCAAGCAAATAGACATTTACTCATATACTAAATTTCCTTCAAATGAAAAAAATCACAAATTTTCTTCAAATATGCACTTATTTCAAATCCAGCACATAAGAGGAAAAGTTCTTCTACAATATGGAATTATTTAAAAATTCGTTATTACTTATTATAAAGATAAAGCACACGAGAATCTTACCATTTTTCTAAGGTTAACTTTATATAGAAAAAATGGTTTTCTGTTATAATACTATTTTAGTTTTTCTAAATATTTTCTACAGTTAATTTATCTTCTTATTTTTCCATTATAAATATGTTTGCATCGTTTAAAGATCCATATTAAAGCCAGGTGTGGTGAGCCAGGTGTGGTGGCGCATGCTTGTAATCCCAGTACTTGGGAGGCTGAGACAGGAGGATCACAGGTTCGCAGCCAGCCTCAGCTACTTAGTGAGACCCTCCACAATTCAGTGAAACCATGTTTCAAAATAAAAGAATAAAATAGGGCTGGGGGTGTAGCTCAAAGGTAGAATGCCCCTGGGTTCCATCCCCAGTACCACATATACACACAAAATCCATATTATTATTTTCTTGGCAGTTTATTCTAAAATAATATTTTCTGTAAATAAGATCATTTATTTCTTCATTTTTCTACTTCCTGATGCTTGAAAGTCCTCAGAGGCATTGCGGATTCTTCTAGAAAGCACTTCTCAAGAATCATGGTTTACTTTGGAACTTCTGAGCAATCTACTGAGAATTCTTGGAATAGGCCATGAGGAAGGCTAAAGTCACAAAAGAACACTCTAGTTTCTTTCGAGTTAATCAAACACAATCCCCTGGCTCACTTTGTCAGTCGGTGTCAACGAAACTGGCCATTTTCACATCAGTAACATACATTTTATACAGTATATACTTTACACTGGTATTTATAAAAAGGAAAAGCAGTACAATCTTTAGCTGTCAGGGGAGCCTCTTGACAAATAAAAGAAAAACTTATTCTCATTAGTGAAACACTAGAGTTTAAATCTAGAGAACAAGTACTTAAGAAACCTAATAGAAAACATTCCTGATTTACACTCTGGGAAAGCAAGTAGGTTTTGAGAATATTGCTTTGTAATCTCAGAAAAAACCATCTGGACTACCTTGCAGTTTTCAATGGCAACAAAATAAGCTGAAAACAATAAGCTAACTCCATCAATAAGGAACCTGTGGTTATGTAGTGACCAAAAATATATACCTTTATGACCCAACAATTTATATACAATTCAAGCTTTAAGCAAGTCTGATAAATATGATTATTATTCTCAAGTTGAAACAAATGTTCTTGGATAAGAGCAAAGAATTGTTATTGAGCAGATGGTATTACATTTTTGCCAATTTGTCTTCATAAAATTCAATCAATGCCTTGCCTTAAAAATGTCAAATAACTCAGATTTCATGATAATACACACCAACTAATCTGTTCTGCTTATCTCCACCCTATCATTAACCACTCTAAAAGCTCAAACAAAATAGTATGAGTGACACAAATAAAAGTTAAAAACTATATTTTTCTCACTGCTACATAGTCTTATTTATAATTCAGGATTTCAATATCTTTTATGAAAGATACCACAATTCAAAGTAGTAGTCTTCCCCAAACTAATCGCCACCTGTATGAAGATTATTTGATTACCAACTAATAAATTTCTTTCCAGTGTTATGATAAGAGGTAGAACTTCAAATACATAAAAACTTGGGTTCAAGTCCTAGCTCTGACATTTATAAGCTGTATAATTGGTTGAGTTCCTTAACCTCTCTGAACTCTTATCTATAACATTGTAATACATTTTATAAGGCTCTTTTGAATATTAAAAGGCATCATATATATACAAAGCTCTTGATATAATGTCTGCATAAGTATTTAACAAAACAATAACTAATACTAGCTTAGTTATTAGAGAACTGGGGTTTAAAATAAGGAGTTCCCAAATTTTCTAGGGAAAAATTTTCCCCTCATTTTTCACTAATTTGTTTTGAATAATAAAAGAGATCTGCAGGCAGCTGAAGCGGTTATATTATGGTGTACATCTACAAGACTGGCAGTTGATTTCCAAGATTTGGCAAGGGTTCCCAATATTTTCTTCTCTCAAACACATCGGAGGACCAACATGCATACTTGATCAGTTAGCTACTTTGGGAAATTGCATAGGGGCAGGACAGGCTATTTGGAACTGGTCATGAATCTTTTCTACCCACCTATCAGTCCCTGCCCCCTCTGTCCTTCACCTCAAGACAGCAATCTTCCAGCTATAGATCAAAGGAGTTGCATTTCTTGAACAAGAGCAACAATACAAAAAATGTTTTGGCAGTTTGTAGTATGAACTAAGGTTTGCTAAAGCCTCATCTGAGGACCCCCAAATTCATAAAAAAAACTACTTTCCAGGGGAGTTGCTATTTCTAAATAAGCATTGGAAAATTTTGTGAACTTTGATGAATATTCTTTATTTTAGCAACTGATTTCAGCACCTTTGGTTTCTTCTTCTCTTATGTTCATCTCCCAGTTATTCTTTCTCTCCCTCTTTACAATTAATTCACTGATTTAAAAAAAAATCAATGCCATATACATAAGCAAGCATACATAACAATGTTCAGTGAAATTTGTATTGCAAACAGCAATACAGAAAATGTCCATCACTAGGAAAGCAGTTAAATATGAAACCGGATGTACATATTATGCTGCAATTTAAGCAGATTGGATTAGATTTGTATGTACTCAAGTGGGATAATCTCCAAAATATATTAAGTACAAAAGTCAGTCACAGGATAACATCTGTAGTCTATTGCTTTTGATTAAAAATTACCCATAATTGTGAATGCTCATATCTATGAATATTCAGTTAAAATTCTGGAAAAATATTGCTATCGTTGGAATGTGTCTCCTCAAAAGCTAGTTTGAAATTTCCTTGCTATTATAACAAGTGTTAGAAAGTGGAACCCCTAAAAGGGAATTAGGGCAGGGGCACTCTGCCTTTATGAATGGGTGAGTGTCATTATTGCTGGAGTGTGTTCATTCTAAAAGTGTGAATTCAGCCTCTCTGGGTTTCTCACTCTTCCTTGTCTTCTACCATGTGGAAACACAGCAATGAGGCCCTCTCCAGATGCCAGTACCTTGACACTGGATTTTCCATCCTCCAGAACTGTGAGCCAGTAAACTTGTGTCCATTATAAACTACCCAGTCTCAGGTACAAGTTGAATATCCTTTATCTGAGGTTCTTACGACCAGATGCATTTCTCATTTCAGAGTTTTTCAGATTTTTTAATATTTACATAGACTTTACTAGCTGAATATCCCAAATCCAAAATGCTCTGAAATCCAAAAAACTTTTGAGTGCCAAGTGTCAGATTTTGGAGCATTTCAGATTTTATATTTGGAGATTAGGGATGCTCAACCTCTGTCCTATTATATCAGCACAAAATGGACTAATATAGACATATACCAAGTTGTAGTCATAGCTAAGTGGATATTTCAAGAAGGAGAACAAGATCAAAGGAGCATAGAAGATGACCTGACCTTATTTAAAAAAAAAACCCAAAGACTCCACCTGAAATCGTTAGAATGAATAAACAAATTTAACAAAATTACAAAACATAAAATCAACATACAAAAATCAATACTATTGTTATATGCCCATAATAAGTTATATGAGAGAGAAATCAAGAAAGCAATCCCATTTATAATAGTTACCAAGATATCCTTAAGGATAAATTCTGTCAAAGAGGTAAAATATCTCTACAATGAAAAGTGTAAAATGACGATAAAATAAATTGAAGAGGACACAAAGAAATGGAAAGACATTCCATGTTCATTTTTTTTTGGAAAAGATCAATATCATTTAAAGGTCCATACTACCCCAAAACAATCTACAGATTCAATGAAATCTCTACCAAAATGACATTCTTAACAGCACTAGAAAAAGCAATCCTGAAAACACACACACACACACACACACACACACACACACACATACACATGCACACACGCACACACGCACACACCCCCCAAAGCAATGTCAAGAAAAAAAGAACAAAGTAGG
>PVJS01036083.1:0-20645 GCA_004027185.1 Glis glis
CTTGTAATCCCAGTACTTGGGAGGCTGAGACAGGAGGATCCAGGTTCGCGGCCAGCCTCAGCTACTTAATGAGGCCCTCTGCAATTTAGTGAGAGCCTGTTTCAAAATAAAGAATAAAAAATAGGGCTGGGGGTGTAGCCCAGAGGTAGAATGCCCCTGGGTTCCATCCCCAGTACCACACACACAAAAAAAAATTAAATTAAATTAACAACAAAGCCAGGCGTGGTGGTGCACGCTTGTAATCCCAGTACTTGGGAGGCTGAGACTGGAGGATCCAGGTTTGCGGCCAGCCTCAGCTACTTAGTGAGGCCCTCCACAACTTAGTGAGACCGTTTCAAAATGAAGAATAAAATTAAAAACGTAGGGCTGGGGGTATAGCGCAGAGGTAGAATGCCCCTGGGTTCAATCCCCAGTACCGCAAAAACAAATTAACAACAAAAAAAAATCTCAGTTTTAAAACTATGTTTATTCTATAGAAGAGAACAATGTTTTGGTATTAAGTTTTCTCAATTTGAAATACCTGCTTATAAAGAAAAGCAGAGTCAATGAAGTTTTTAAAAACCTAATCTCAGTACTTGAAACATCTATAGGGTGGTTCTCAACTGGAGGCAATCTTACAAGCCCCCCACTTAGGGTCATTTGGCAACATCTGGAAACATTTTTGATAGTCAACATGAAGGGGCAGGAGTTGGTGAACTACTGGCATATAGCAGGTAGAGGTCAGGGAAGCTGTTAAAACATCCTACAATGTACAAGACAGTCTCACTAAAGAATTATCTGGCCTAAAATGTCAGTAATGCGTGCGCGCGCGCGCGCGCGTGTGTGTGTGTGTGTAGGGTTTGGTAAGGGTATTCACGGTTTCAGGCATCCACTGGGGTCTTAGAAAATGTATCCAGTGAAGATAAGAGGGATGACTGTACTATTCCTTAATTTAGCATCACACTAGGTTAGGAAAATATTTCAGAGAGCCAGTAGCCATCTGTGGTAACCAGACTCCCAGACTCCGGTAACTTTACACCATGGTGTTATCCTTCTCACACTGCCTCCGGGTTGGTCTGTGTGTAGCCAATAGCATATGGCAGAAGTCACAGTATATCATTGCAGAGATAGGTTATACAAGACTGTGGCTTCCATCTTGGACTCCGCCCTCCCCTGCCCCACATACCTCTCAAATCAAGGGGAAGCCAACTACCAAGACTTGAGGACAGTGACAGCACCAT
Source organism: Glis glis (assembly GCA_004027185.1). Lineage (NCBI taxonomy): Eukaryota > Metazoa > Chordata > Mammalia > Rodentia > Gliridae > Glis > Glis glis. The sequence goes on from PVJS01036083.1 coordinate 1,221, forward strand.
GGAGGGGCCCACATGAAAAGAAGATGAGATTTTCAGCCCAACAGTCTTATGGGAAATAAGATCTGCCAACAGCCAAGTGAGTAAGCTTGGAAGCAGACTTTTCAGACCCAGTCGAGCTTGAGGACCAACAGGCTGCAACTTCATAAAAGACTCTGAACCCAAACCGCCCTGCCAATCACTCCCAGATTCCTGACCTCAAGATCTAGAAGACAATAAATGTTTGCTGTTTTGGGACAACTGTTTCTCAGTAATACATAATACAGTATCTTTACGAACTCTGAAAATAATTCCCTTCTTTCTACTCCTAAATAGCAACAAGATAAATCTCTCTAAATTCCCACAATTGGGAGGAAAAAGAAAGCACAGCTTGCCCTCTGACCTGAGAGCTTGCTAATTCTTCCATATTCCTAATCACAGAAGACTATACACATTTAGAATTAAGAGTAGTTTATATTTGCCTCAATTACAAGAGGCACAGAATTAGTTTATTACCTGTAATCAGAAGTTGGTATTAGGAAGTTACTACCTGGGTTTGTTTCTCCCCCATTTTAGATCTTATTAACCAAAGAGCATAATTAATAAAAGGTGTCTTTTACATCTCATTAATATATATTTAAAAATAAACACAATGATGTTTATGGCTTACATCACTATTCTAAAAACAAAGCATTTTTTCAGCTAATTTCTTCATTAAATAATAATGCATTTAACATTTGTTTTAGAATTCAGAAAAACAGAAAGAAAAATGTCATTCCTAGATCCATTACCCAAAACATCTTTGCTTTTACTATTCCCCCACCCTAAGCTCTTTCCTGGGTAGATGTGGTACATCTGTAACCATAAGTATGTAACCAGAGTTCTGAATCTGGTGTTAAACATGACTGAGGGAGAGGTTATTCAGAGAAATCTCACATCAATTCCAAAATTATTCCTATAAATCAGGAGAAGGGATAACAAAGGAGTTTGTTTCTCAGTTTCATTCAGATGGTGCCATGAAAGAAGGCAGGGACCTCTCTCGTTTGTGAGTTCATCAGTGTGACTAGTACAATCAGGCATACTTTGCAGAGGCCAAGATCTTCCTCAGGACTCTGCTGTTGAGCTGGGGCTGGGCCTCAGAGAAGTCCACCCATCCTTTTAAGACTTACCTGTTCTTAGGGCTAACCACGATTCATGATCAGTTGGATGAAATGTCTTTCCAGAGTAAATTTTAAAAGGATATATTCTAAGCCCTGAATCTCCAAGACTATCTTTCTGCTGCCTTTCCATATGAGATGTAACTTTACATAAAATTCAAGATGAGGTGGGAAAGCAACCTTTTTCCCTCAAACTCTACAGGGGCAAATGTAGCCCCTTACATTTAATACTATGAGGATGAATGCCAGTTTTTTCATCCCTTTAAGATTTTTCTTCTTACCTGCTCCACTCCTACCACCAATGCAGAATGCACAACTATTGCTGGGATATGTTTAGGTTGTGATCTCTTTTCATCAGTTTTCCTGTTTATTTATTTATTTATTTATTTTGGTACCGGGGATTGAACGCAGGGGCGTTCTACCTCCGCACTACACCCCCGGCCCTATTTTTTTTTATGCTTTTTATTTTTGAAACCGGGTCTCACGAAGTTGCGGAGGGCCTCACTAGGTAGAGAGAGAGAGAGAGAGGAGAGAGGAGAGAGAGAGAGAGAGAGAGAAAGATAGATCGCGTGTAAGCGCATGCGTGCTGAGGTTGGCCGCGAACCCAGATCCTCCAGTCTCCGCCTCCCAAAGTACTGGGATTACAAGCGTGCGCCACCACGCCCGGCTGGTTTTCCTGTTTAATCTTTAAGTTTAATTTTTTTTCAACTCAGGAATATTCTTTCTCTTCAGTTGCTATCTTTTAAATTCCTCTTCTTTCCCAAGGCTTTTCTTCCCTGGGAATATTTACTTACTCAGAGACTAGGCCTCTATTCTCTTCCCTCCAAATCTGATTTTCTCTCTCATTTTTATCTCCTCCCTCTGCATTTTTTGGGAGGGCTTCCAGAGTTTTTCACATCATCAACTCAATTTTCTGCAGAGTAAATTGTCCTTCATTTTAATGGTGCAATTATATTTCCTTATAGCTTTTTCTCCCAAACTATTGGGTTTTTGAATAGCCATCTTTCTCTCCTATGACTTACTGTTCCTATTTCAAAATGATTACTTCCTGTACCCTGATAAAGATTTTCAAAAATGTTCTTCAGGTTCCCACTGGCAATCATCTTCAAAGATTTGTTCTTCCTCTGAAATTTCAGAACGATGTTCCCTTTCCCTTATTCTGCAGAATGTGTTCAAAGGCCTCTTGTTCATATTTGCCAACAGAAAGGGTGCACAGATTACCCTTGGCCCATTCTCTACTCCCGTGGATATGGGTAACATGCTCTTCTCAGATCTACAACTGGCCCAGAGGACATGCAGAGCATCTAGCCTAATTCCTAGTGTTGCTGGTAGGCTTTTATCTCATACAGGTATGCCAGACTGAGACAGGATCTTCTAACCCTCACTGACTAATTTCGACTCTACTCCAGAAATTTGCAATAAATGGAGATATGTAAAACACTATGGTCTCCAGGATGCAGTACAGAGAGGACTTTTTTTCTTCTCTGGCCATGCCAATAGTAAACTCTATTCTTGAAGACTATACCTCCCAGAACTCAACACTCTGTGAATGCTTCCAATACCTAAACACAAATATACAGAAAACATTAAACTTTCCTACCCAAGTATATTCTGGGAGTCAGAGCCTCAAAATGGGAACTGAAAGAATCAAATTGGGAAGTGAAGAATAGAACAACATTCTGCCAAAAGTGTAGCTGTCCTATTTTCTGACCGAGACAGACCTTGCCTTTCTGAACCAAGGGCTGCCTGTGGAGAAAGGATGCAGGGGCTTGCTCCTTCAGGGCAGGCTCAGCACTGCTAACATCTGCCTCCACGTGTGGTTCTATCAGCCTTGCAGTTTGAAGGACTCTTGGTAATAGACTAGCTGTAAGTCCTAGTTTCTGGTGATGTAAATGTACAAACAAAAATGTTGGTAAGTACTCTAGTGGGCAGCTTATCAGATGCCTGTTAAAATAAGAAGTCACAGTGGTGGGAAGTAGGTTGTGACTGTGAAGAATCACAGGGCCCTTAGAAGTGTTTCAGTTCAACCTTCTTGATGCTATAGTAATGCATGTGGTCATCACGCCCATGCTTGAATCACTCCAGTGATCTAGAACTCATTACCTGAAACAGTTCACTTCATTTTTAGGGCTCTAATTCTTAGAATGTTACATTTTATACTGAGGGGATATTTAACTCTGTACTTTTTGTCACTGAGTCCTAGTTCTTTTCTCTGGAATAATCTGAACATTCCTTTCAAGGAGACTTTTTCTTTTCTTTTCTTTTCTTTGTGTGTGTGTGTGTGTGTGTGTGTGTGTGTGTGTGTGTGTAACTGGGGATTGAATCCAGGGGCATCATGGGGTTATAGCTTAGAGGCAGAATGGCCCCTAGGTTCAATCCCCAGTGCCACACATGAAGAGATAGACCTTTTTTCAAGATATAGACCTTCAAATACAGTAGTATCATATCTAACTCCCAAGTTGTCTTTTTCAGTTCTTCCTAAGAATATACTAGCAGAACTTTGAATAAATCTATAAGTATAATATACCAGCTCTTCATGCTATTCTATACTAGCTATTCATGGTAATAAATACTACCAATCATAACAATGGTAAATATACTCTTGGTCAGCATACCTATTTACAGAATAGAAAAGAGAACATCCTCAACCTACCACATATATTCTTTTCCACAGCTCCAGTAACCCCTGATTAATGACCTCCACTTGCAAAGGAGGCTACTTACCTTAACCATGAAATAATGAATGCTATTGATCCAACAAGCTACTGCTATAGAGTGTTATTGATCACCCAATCTTTGGTCAAAATGGTCCTCATTTAGCAATTTCACTGTCACAAACACCTGGAGCAAAGCAGGCTCATAATTAAAGAGTTTGGGGGAGTTAAAGTGAGAGGTGATGGACAGAGATCTCAGCTTTCTCCCATTTATTCTTGCTTCTGAGCTATTGTTTGTGTCAGAAGGGATATTGATTTTCTATAAAAATAAGAAAACAAGAGGCACCAAGGGGCCGCAGAAGGTCAGCTTGGGCTGCAGAAGGAGGAGGGAGGTTTAGCACTCTATCTCTGTCACTTGCCTTCCAAGAGAAGGGAGTATTTTCTTTCCTGTGAGATCAGCCTCTAATACATCACATAAGGAAGGCTCCTGAATGTGACTTCAGGCCATCAACCAACTAATTCACTTATAAAAGAAAAATAGTTTGATCTCACACACACACACATATTGGTTGAGCTTAAAACTACTCAATGTTTGGTTAGCAAAAAGAGAATTTAAGGAAATTAGAAATAAAGCTTATTAAGATATACATTTTCAAATCTAAAATACCTACTGCATGCTTTTGTAAAAAACTCTATCCACTGACCAGGCTAACCTAATCCCCCCCCACACACACACACACATACACACACACTTTGGTACTGGAGGTTAAACCCAGAGGCATTCTACCTCTGAGCTACACCCCCAGCCCTATTTTACTTTTTATTTCAATACAAGGTTTCACTAAATTGCTGAAGCTGGTCTTGAAATTGTGATCCTCCTGTCTCAGGCTCCCAAATACTAGAATTACTGGTGTGGGCCACCACACCCAGTTCTAACCTAATCTTAATGATCAACTTCATCTTAATAATTTTACAAGCCGGGCATGGTGGCACATGCTTGTAATCCCAGTACTTTGGGAGGTGGAGACCGGAGGATCCGGGTTCGCGGCTAGCCTCAGCTCTCTTTCTCTTTCTCTCTCTCTCTCTCTCTCTCTCTCTCTCTGTCTCTCTGTCTCTCTCTCTCTCTCTCTCTCTCTCTACCTAGTGAGGCCCTCCGCAACTTCGTGAGACCTGGTTTCAAAATAATGTATAAAAAAATAGGGCCGGGGGTGTAGAACACCCCTGGGTTCAATCCCCGGTATCGCAAAAAAAAAAAAAGTGGATCGTGACTGACAGCTCCCAAATACTGATTAAAAAGTAAAGTTCTACACTTTAATCTATATGTGAATAAACTGTGATACATCCTAGCAGATTTATTAAAGAATAAGCAAGAGGATTCTTGACAGTATTTCTTTTAACGGGGGAAGAAGGAAGATTTAAAAATTTTTTTCTCAGTCCATGTCTGCTACTACTCTACTCATTATTCCTTCATAGCTACCAAGACTTTGACATCCATATTACTGAAAAAATTCTGAAGTCACAGACCAGGGAGACAGCCCATGGGAGAACGAGCTCTCCTCAATTTGAAATGAGTAAAAATTTCATAAGAATTCCTAGTTTCTCCAACTCTCAGATAACTAGAATTTCTATTATCACAACCTGACCACAGTAGATGATCTGGAGTTAAAAACAGATAACTGAAGTACCTCACTGCTAGACCACAGGCTCTGCATTTGGAGCCATATCTTAGAACAGACAAAGCAGACAGTCTCGAACACATAGACAATTTTTTCATAGTTTAATAAGAAATTCTGGGGAAGAAACATATACAAGCTATCATTCCAAAAGGCTATTTGTCAAAGCACCTTTTTCTTTTCTTTTTAGTGGTACTGAGGTAAAATCTCCATTTTCAATAGTAAGAAGATTATAATATATATATAGTCCATATTAAAACAAATTAATGAGCCAGGCATGGTGGCACACGCCTGTAATCCCAGTACTTTACTTAAGAGGCTGAAACCGAAGGATCATGGGTTCACAGCTAGCCTCAGCAATTTAGTGAAACCCTCTACAACTTAACTCAGAGGTAGAATGCCCCTGCGTTCAATCCCCAGTACCATGAAAAAAATAAATAAATAAAAATAAAAAATGTCTCAACAGAGGGTTTCAATATCATGAAAGGCTACAAGTTAACTAAAGCAATTCTTATTTGATTATAAATAGCATGATGAGCCAGGTGTGGTAGTGCACACCTGTAATCTCAGCTACTCAGGAAGCTGAGGCAGGAGGATATCAAGTTCAAGGCCAGCCTGGGCATTTTAGTGAGACCCTGTCTCAAAACAAAAAATAAAAAGAGCTAGGGATATAGCTCAGTAGCAGAATGCTTGCCTAACATGCATGAGGTCCTGGGTTCAATCCCAGTACCACAAAGAAAAAAATGAAAAAAAATATATAGCTTGATAGGGGAAAAAAACCCTTTAGTGTGTGTGTGTGTGTGTGTGTGTGTGTGTGTGTGTGTGTGTATATATATATATAGTACATATATATAAAAGGTTTATATATAAGGTTTATATAAAACCTTTATTTTATATATATGTGTGTGTGTGTGTGTGTGTGTGTGTGTGTGTGTGTATGTGTATATATATATTTAATAGGTTTAAGAAAATAGACTTAGAGGAAAACCAGGAAAGCCAAATTTTGAGCCTACCTCAAAATAGTTGAACAGACTGGTAAATATAAAGTTAATAAAAAGTCTGAAAGCTGGATTATAAACCCTTCATAAAAGGTGAAAGCGTAACAGACCTACATAGCTTGCCCTGTTACTGGCATAGCTCACCTCAAGGTAAGGAAGATTTATGTCTTTGTTTTTAAGACAAACTTCAGAAGAAGCAAAGTTCTAAGAAAGGTCATGTGTTTTACAGTTGTAAAAGTTAAGATGAGACAGAAAAAGGTCATGGAAAAGGCAAACTCAAAGGACCACAAAACATCGTGAAATATGAGCTTTGAAATCAAGTTTGATTCTGTTTAGGCACTGGGTGACCTTGGACAAATTATCTAAACTCTTTTAACCTCAACTTCCTCTTCTATAAAATGCAAATAATGGAATTCTACCACACAGTAGAACTGTGAACATTAAATAAGAATATCCACTAAGCATGTAGTATGGTGTCTGCCACAGTTATTGCTTAAGAAACATTAACCAATATTAACAATGATTGAACACAATGGTCTCAACCAGGAGTACTCAACTCACCTAGGGCTCGCCCCTGGACGCATTTGGGTTGATACACTGAAGAGCAGGAGGAACAATGTAGACATGCTAAATATTCTGCAGTGAACCACAAAGAACTGTCCCACCCAAAATACTAACAGCATTCTCATTAAGAAACAGACATCACAGATTAATATTAATAATATTAAATTATCAAGCTGGAGAGTACCAATGCTGTTAGGACTATCTGAGATATAGAAAAACTAAGTTACCAAAAAACAACACTTTTAAACATGCATCCATTAGAGACAAATTTTTCTGGCTTGATCGTACTTGGTATAAGACTAATGGGACTCAGCACTGTTATTTTCAAAGCCCACCACGTGTTCAGACAACTTGAACGTCTGCTATAAAAAAATGTACTTATAGTCAAATTGTAAGTAGCAGACAATAGAATTATACCCCCAAAATATCTAAAGCCATGATTCTTAAAAAAGGCAGCTTACCAAAAACATTTACAAACTGCATATGCCTGGCAACTGCGCATTTTCTCTCACACAAATAAACTCCAACCTCTGCTGAGACTCTGGTTCTAAAGAACAGTATCTGCATATGAACTACGTGGCATAAACAGCAGCAAATTGTTTTATATGGTTATGCATTTGAGTACATGTTTTAATCACTTTTAGAATCATACTGTTTCTACTACACATAGCCTTCTTGACATAGAAAAACAAATTTATAAAAACTAGAGACCAACTACTGATTAACTAAAGGAAGGCTCCAAATGCAATATGACAGTGGCTGGCTTGGAAGAAAGTGAAACTCATCAAGACTGTGGATTTGCACCGTGGTCAGCATTGACCAGGAAAATCTTTGACTTAGTAAAGGTCTCACCATTCTGACATGTTCTCATCGGAGCCCTGTTTTTGTTCATCTGCTTCACACTCCATCCTTTCTTTCCTTCCCGTTTTGCTTAGGAAAGTCCTATTTTCTGCTGATTCACACAAGCCATGGCCCGAGGAGGTCCAGGGAGTATTCTCCTTCCAGCGGGACAGACGCTGCTTCTTAGCAGACTTGAACCTGCAACCTCTCTCATAGCTCCAATCTGACACTTTCAGCTTCTGCTGGAGGCTGGCGGCCACCTCCGATGTCACTCGCTTCACTTTCCTCCGGCGCCTGAGCGGTCGACAAGGTGCATTTTCAGTAAAGGAGTCAGATTCATGCCAAGAATGTTGCTTACTCTTAACAATGGCATTGAGGGCAGGGTGCCGTTTGGCTACCATTGTGTCATCAGAGTCACTGCAATTGGTGACTGGAGCCACTTCCCGACAGTCCTTAATGGCCTCATCCAGACTTGACTCAGAGGCCTCGCTATAGCAGCAGGTATACTCGGCCAGATGAGTAAAGTCTGACCTGCGCTTCCGGCCTCTGCGTTTCCGAAGCTGCCTCCTCTGCTGCCGAGGGCTTAGGGCCATCTCCTCCCACAGCTCGCCAAGCTTATTCTGCTCAGATGTCTGCTCCAAGGCTGAGGCTAAGTCATGTACCAGTTCATCCATGAGGCCACATCTGTCAAAACAAAGTTCAAAAATGAAAAAAAAAATAGAAAAGAAAGAGAAAACCTGACTAGGATCTGTTGTTTTCGAATAATTTTATAAAACAGAGTTCTGCCTGTCTAAAAAAAAAAATAGACACCTTTCATCTGGTTACACTTAAGACTGTTCTCTCAAGCCACTAAAAATTAGGTGTTTGTCACTGTTAAATGCCTGAAAGTTGCTATGTTCTTAAGTACAAAAACTGAATCTGCTCAACAGATAGCAACTGGGATACTAGCAAAAATGAGCAAACTCAAAGGAATAGATCCTTTCTCCCCAGCTAAACTTGTCACTGAATTACCTGATGATGAGACACAAAAAGAAAATGTCTCATCAGATAGGAACAGAAAAACACACAATTTCAAAACTAGAGTTGGGAGAACAGAGGATGGGGCCCAGTCACACCATGGTATTGAGAATGGACAAAGGACTGCTCTATGGTCTGGGACCAGTGCTGAGAAGGCATGTATGTGGAAGAGAACAGAAAGAGAATTTAGTGACACACATTGGTGATACACATTGCTTGCAGTTTTAGTGATCCAAGAATTTGTAGTGACCCAGGTTTGTACTAATAACAGAAAAAAGCCCAAGTTTGGTACCATTCTGGTACCACTGCCAATCTGGAAGCTACTAGGTATAGAACCTCATAAAGTATGTCATTTGTTTTTTAATAACTAGTAACTTTTAGGCTCTTTTCCCCATCCTGATCATCCTAATTACATGCTTCAGTGCCACACAATCACATGAAAATAGGAAATAATTGAAGTTAAAATGACAGGGGTGGGATGGAGTCTCTAAAACTTCTAGGTAATTGCTTTCCAAAATTTCCTATTTTTCTACTCATTCTTGTTAAATCATCACACTTCAGAGGCAACCCTTTCAAGGGAAGAGAGTAGTAGAGGCAATTTTCAAAACTCCTTTTTAAAAGGAAATGTCTAATATAATCTGTACAACACCCAATAAAATATATATTAAATTAGCATTTTCTCCCTAGTCCTTGTTAAGCTCAAAGTATTTCAAAACCACAATTAGAGCTTAAAATTCTGTGTGGCACCACTCTCTGACCATATTTCCATTCATGCAGTTTATATTTTGCAAAGGGCTTTCTAAAACCTATTCTCATGCTGTGTCTATGCCAAGGAATGGCCAACGAATTCAAAGGCAGGAAGTCTTCTGGCTTATGTGGCACATCTGTGAGAGCAATGCAGACATCTAGTTCCAAAACTACTACCCAAACAAAAGTTCTCAAAGTGTCAAAAGCCACACACATAAAAAGATCACATCCCTTTAAGCAACAAGTAGTTTTAAACGCCATGATTGGGGTTTGGAAGACTACTGTCCCTAAGAAGAAAACAGATAAACAAGTGGGAATAACACGTCTGAATCTCATTTCCTAACAAAGAGTAAAACTGCACAAACTTTAACATGGAAGGCAGTTACCAAATTAGTCCAAGGCTTGTGCTGAATCCTTCCCTGCCACAAAGACTGCGATGTGAACATAGGAACAACACTGGGACTCCCACGCCTCCAGTCTCTCTGGGGTGCTACACACCTAGAGGACCCTGGGTGCAGGCACGCCCCCGGGGAAAGGTAATGCCCTCCGAGTGACACACAGCAAGCTGATGGACAAAAAGTAATAAGAGAGCCAGGCGCTGGGTCAGAGGGGTGGGAGGTGGGGAGCCGAGAGGCAACTTCTCATTTGGACCCGGGACAGGGAAGTCGGCAGAAACTGACACACAAAAAAAAAAATCCTGGCGACTGGGCTCCCTCCACGATCGAGAGTCGCAACATGGCCACATTATATGAGAAAAATCGTGTTTCGAAAGACTGTCCACCATGCCCCGGGCCCGAGGGCTAGGGCGACCACGGCGCGGGACACCAAGCCCACGCTGTCGCCGGCCCACGGGAAGCAGGAAGAGGAGAGCGGGAGACGGGACTCGCCCGGAGGCGCCCGCATCACCGGGATGGGCGATGGGCCCTGACACGCCAGGCCCCGCCACCCTCGCCCCTCCCGCCGGCCGCCGCGCCCGCAGCGCCCGCAGCCGCCCAGCCTCAGCCCAGAGCCCCGATCGTCTCCGGCGCGGGCCCGGGACCCCGACCCTCTCCACCCGCTCCTCCCCCTCACCGGCTGCCTCAGCCACCTCCAACGGGCGCCGCTTTTGGGGCCGAGTCTCCCCGCCGGGGTTTCCCTCTCTGACCTCATTTCCGGTCTGGGCCGGAGGGGTGGGGCGGTGGCGGAGTGGGCGGGGCCGACTGCTCAAGAGGGCCCACCCCGACCCCGAGCTTCCGCCCCGCGGCCGCGCCCACTTCCGCCCGGCGGTGGGCGGGGCGGGGCCCCTGGGGATGCTGGGAGATGGGGCAGGAAGCAAAGGGCCGTGGGTAGGGCGGTGAGTAGGGCCCTTTGGGAGGTGGGAGGTGGGGCAGGGGTAACTCCGGGGAAGGCTCCGAGCTAGCCTCATCTCCCTTTGGGGCGTCAGAAACTTGGGCGCTGAGGATTTGAGAGGTTGAGGAGAAGTGGATCTTCATTCTTAACCACAGAGTTGGTACAACCTTTCGGAGGGGGTAATTTTGCCTTAAATTACTCAGAGCATTAAAAATATACATACCTTCCTTGAGCAATAAAACAAATAATCTTGGATTATAACTCAAAGTATAAAAAATTATGATCCCATACTGATTTAAGTGAATGAAAAAGTTAATAAGTAGGGAAGAAGAGATGAATTTCCCACAGAAGAATCCCAATTTATGTAGATATTCCACACTGAAGCATAACTCCCAACTCCTCAAGGGTGAGCTGTGCATAATACCTTCCTTCCCAAGAGTACAGTACGGAAAAGCAGCAGAAGCTTATAGTGGAGAAACCTGAAAAATACTACCTCAGCCAGGTGATCAAGGTTAACATCAACAGTGATAAATCATGCTGATATGTGTCAACTTGATATACGATGGGAATGGCACTTTATGGTACTTTTTCTTCCAAAACTCATAAGCCAAGTCTAATCACAAAGGGGGAAAACATCAGACAAACCTCCACTGAGGAACAGCCTACAGAAGGCCTGACCACTATTCCTCAGAATTGTTAAGGTCATCAAAGACAAGGAAAGGCTCAGAAACTGCCACAACCAAGAGGAGCCTAAGGAGAGATGCCAACTAATTAATCAATTTTATTTTAGACATGCTGAATTTGTGACTCCCATAGAACAGAAATATGGAAATATTTAACAGGTGTCCACAGCCATCAACCCTCTTCTGCTTAAATGAAAATTCTCTCCCACAAATCACATCAGTTCCTGTGGTGTCAGTTGCTGCAATCAGCACTGAACGCTCCCAAATTTCTTGAAATCCAACTTTTATTTTCTACTTTCTGCTAGATGTCTCCACTTACATACTCCACCATCATCTCCAATCTATGATATCAAAATAAAAGTTTAGTTTCTTTCATAGTTTCTATCAAATCTGTCCCTTCTCCACTGTTTCCTGTTTGGGAAATGTCACTACCACAATGCAGTAGCCCAGGTGAGAAACTTCAAAACCATTTTTAGTTCCTGCTTCTTCTTTACACCCCTTTTATTTAGTTTGATGCTAAGCCTCATGGCTCGACCCCTACACTATTCTCAAATCCATCCTCCCTCTTTTGTTTTCACTCTGCCATTGGCCTCATCTGGGAGGGCAACCACCCTCCTGGATGGTGCAGCAGCCACCTTATTGGTCTTCCCACTTACAGTCGCTCCCCAGAAAGGCCATTGTCTACACTGGCACCACAGTGAGGTTCATAACACACAATTTGTATCATGTCACTTCGTCCATCTTTCACTACCTCCTGCATCATGCTTCAGCGCACCATACCACTTGCTGGTTCTTGAACATCCTGGGGATCTAGGGTGATTTAAAGGCTCAACACCAGTGTCACCTCCATGAAGACTTCCCCTTGCCCACTCCTTTGGTCCTCTCACATTCGCACATGATATCTCCCCCTCCCCCTCTCTCTCCACTTGGCAGAATCTTTACTATAGCACGTCCTTCATTCACTATTGAATTAGAGGCAATTACACGCAAGTTTGCCTCCCCAACTAAATCATTCATTCCACAAATGTTTACTGGGCTCCTACAACATACCTGGTCCTGTGCTAAGCTCTAAAACAAAGTTTCCTCCATTGCCCCAAAGGCCCTGTCCTATTCATTATCTTCTCACCAATGCCTGACACACTGCTTTGCCCATGGCAGGTGCTCAATAGATTTAAAATTAAATACTTGTTTACTAAATGCTGGATCAGGAAATTAGAAGTATTTGTCTCAATCCTAAGAGAAAATTTTAATGAAAGCTCTACCTTCATGGGATGGTGGAAGCCATGGGCAGAGCTACTTGATGTAAGAGGGTGACAGGAGAAGGGTGTTGAGGACGAAGGGAGTGGCTCAAAAGGAACAGGGGATGTTTGAAGAGAACCAGTGTATAAAATCCAGAGAAGGGTGAGTTTAAGAAAAAGAAGACTAAAAGGATAACCGGGGACAAGTGGTTCTAAGGAAAGGCCACCATGCTTAGCCAGTGAGGAAGTCACAGATGCTGGAGGAGACCTCAAGCAGGCAGCAGTGGACGAGGGAGGAAAGGGAGTGAAGATTGACCTCCATAACCGACCAGCTGCATCTAGAGCCGGCTGCAAAGCTTCTTTGAGCCTTTGCTTCCTCATCTGTAATATGGAGACCATTCTGGTACATACCTATCTCTTGGATGAAGATAAAATAATGAATGTAAATAATTTATCAGAGAGCCCAACACAAATGAACTGCCTAAAAAGTATGAACAGTTACTGAGAAGAGGAGACTCTACCCAAAACAATTTCCCTCTGTTCACCATTGGAATGGACGAGGAAATCAGTACAATGAGGAAATTCTCAGCTGAGAAGGATCTGCACATGGGAGGAAATAATAGCTTTCTCTCTCCTTTTGCTCCCCATAAAATATTTTAATAAAATAATTAATACAAATCTTCTGTTGATTCATTGGGTCTCCTGCACCTTCTTATTTATTTATTTATTTTTCTGTGTGGTACTGGGGATTGAACCTAAGGGTGTTCTACATCTGAGCTACACCCCCACATCTTTTTCTTTTTTGTGTTTGAAACAGGGTCTTGTTAGGTTGCTAAGAGTCTTGCTAAGTTGCTGAGGGTGGTCTTGAACCTAGGATCCTTCTGTTTCAGTCTCCTAAATCCTGGGATTACAAGCATGCACCATCATGCCACGCTGATCCCCTGTACTTGTAATCAACCTAAAGTCCTCACCATGGTCTAAACATCAAGATGTCTGGCCCCTGCCTATCTCTCATCTTGACCCTTTTCCCTGTGTTCATGGTACCAGCCCACCAAGCTCTCTTTCTCAATCTCCTCAGGACCTGACTGTATGGTGCTCTGCACCTGAGAGCATCCTTGAAGTCTTGGCTAAAATGTCACCTGCACAAAGAGGCCTTTCCTAACATGATCTAAAGTACTTTCTATCTTATCACCTGTGTCTGAACCCATTTTGTGTTGCTATAACAAAATACCACAAGCTGGGTAATTTTTTAAGAACAGAAATGTATTTTGTCACAATTCTGAAGTCTGGGAAGTTCAAGGTCAAGGCCCTTGGCTGATTGGGTTGTCTGATGAGACCTGCTCTCTGTTTCTAAGATAGTACCATGTTGCTGCATCCTCTGGAAAGGAGGAACGAACCATATTTTTTCATATGTCAGAGGTGGAAGGATGAGCAAGCCAAATGCTATGAGCTTCTTAAACCACTATTAGCCAGGCATAGTGGCGCACGCCTGTAATCCTAGTACCTGAGAGGCTGAAACAGGAGGATCGCAGGTTCGAATCCAGCCTCAACTTAGCAAGGCTGTCAGCAATTTAGTGAGACCCTGTTTCCAAATAAAAAATAAAATCAGTCTGGGGTTATAGTTCAGAAGTAGAATGCCCCTGGGTTCAATCCCCAGTAACACACACACACACACACACACACACACACACACACATATACACACACACACACAGACAAAGAATCACTTCTTAAAGTCTCCACCTCTTAATACTATCACATTGGCAATTGAGTGTCAATACCTGGATCTTGGAGGAGACACATTGAAATCACGGCACCATGTTTATTCCCCTTATGGCTCTTATCATAACCCAATGTTACCTCATCTATTTGGTGTTTACTTGTTCATACTCTGTTGTCTCACACTAGAATGAAGTTCCTTAATGATAGGGACATACAATGTCTATCCCTACAAAGGTCAAAAACCTCTGTATCTCCCTGGCACTTAGAAGGCCTGTCCCACCATAGGCACTCAATAAACATTTGATGAATGAATGAATTTCTTTTTTTTCTTTTTTTTTTTTGCGGTACTGGGGATGAGACCCAGGGGTGTTCTACCTCCGAGCTACACCCCCAGCCTATTTTTTATTCTTTATTTTGAAACAGGGTCTCACGAAGTTGCGGAGGGCCTCACTAAGTAGCTGAGGCTGGCCGCGAACCCAGATCCTCCGGTCTCAGCCTCCCAAGTACTGGGATTACAAGCGTGCGCCACCACGTCCGGCTGAATGAATGAATTTCTCACCCTCTCACCTCCACAACTCTTCACTCTCCCCTTTTCCAGGCTCAGTTCTTCTCTAGACGGATCCAAGTCATCCTGAAATATTTCCATAGATTCCTTTCAGCAGCCACTGGGGAGATGTTACTTATAGAAGCAGTGTCCACCGAGGAGGGCAGGAACATCAGCATTTACTTGGAAAATGTGCCCACCCTCCTGCCCCCAGCATTCCTGGTACCTTCTCTTTGGCTTTCTAGGAAAGTTTCCCTGGAAGCAGGGGTTTAGGGATGGGGGTATCGAGCACTCATGGGCAGCAGTGGGAACAGAAACAACTCCTATAAAGCACACTAAGGGCAGGCTGTGCTGGGGTCCAGAGCACACCAAGGGGCGGGTGGTGACTGGCAGAGGTTTGCCTAACTCCTCCTATGCCACACTTCTCATCCTTTCTCACCCTCCTTTGTTGAATTTTGTGGGTTTCCTCTGAGGCCTTTCTCCTTAGTTTGTGCATAACCACCTTCTTGCTGCCTCTTCAGATGGATGTCTTTCTGTGCACGTGCACCCCTGATGTTTGTGTGTCTAAAATCGTTCGTCTTTTAAAGACACCAGTCAAGTCAGGCATGGTGGTGCACACCTGTAATCCTAGTACTTGGGAGCCTGAGACAGCAGCATAGCAGGTTCAGGGCCAGCCTCAGCAACTTAGTGAGGTCCTCAGCAACTTAGCAGAACCCTTTTTTCAAAACAAAAAATAAAAATGGACTGGGGACATAACGCCCCTGGGCTCAATCCCCAGTACCACAAAAATAAAGATGCCAGTCAAATTGGATCAGGGTCCAACATAACAGCTTCTTTTAAACTTAGTCACCTCTTTAAAGGATCTGTCTCCAAATACAGTCACATTCTGAGGTTTTGGGGTTAGAGTACAGAGTCCTAAAATTGGGGATACCACCCTCACTGCAAATGCTGGAATGATCCAGGGGCGGGGCGGTAGTAGCTCAGGTGTAATTGGGAGCCATGGAATGGAAATAAGGGGGTGGTGGAAATGCGGGGGGGGGGTGCTGAGTAATTTTTTTTCTGAAAAGGGGGCAGTAAGCCAATAAGTTGGGGAATCTGTGAGTTAGAATTTCAATATATGAATTGGCAGGAGGCACCCTTTTTATCCGTAATACCTAAAGAATCCATGTGCTTGGAGATTGCTGAGCCTCACCCCCATCTGAAGGGTGACCAATGCCTTTCCCCATGCAGATTGCTTCAGGAATGGGCACATGACCCAAGAATGAGCAATAAGACATGAAGGGAGAATGGTTGGGGGCACCTTCTAAGATACATTTCTGCCCTCAGAATCACAGGAACACTCTCTCTCTCTCTCTCTCTCTCTCTCTGTCTCTCTCTCTCTGTCTCTCTCTCTCTCTCTGTCTCTCTCTTTCTCTCTCTCTCATTGTGCCTGGATGTGACATCTAGAACTGCCACACTTTCTTGCCAACATTCTGAGGACGTAGCCACCGCTGAGGATGGCACATCAGAGAGATGGAAAGAACCTAGATCTCTGATGAGATCATTAAGCCCTGGATCAACCAACTCTGAAGGATCTATTCCAGAACCTTGTGTTATGTGACATACTGTCATTGTTTAAGCAACTTTGAGTTGTGATTTTCTATTACTTGAAGTGAAGAGTACCCTAGCTTTTCTTCTTTTTTCCCCCCCCTTGGTACTAGGGATTGAACCCAGGGGTGTTCTACCTCTGAGCTACACACCTTGCTCTTTTTATTTTTATGTTTTAGTTTGAAACAGGGTCTCATTAAGTTTCTGAGGGTCTCATTAAATTGCTGAGGCTGGTCTCGAACCTTCAATCCTCCTGTTTCAGCCTCCCAACTACTAGACTTATAGGCGTGTGCCACCATGCCTGACTCTAGCTTTTCTACCTGCCCATCATTTAGGCCACTCTCCCACATCCACCACCATCTCCTTTCTTGCCCATCCTCAGGACCAAAAGATAACTGCTGCCACCACCATGGCAAAACCTGAAACTCTACTTGTGGCCTTCTTTCTATACCCAACCTTCTATCCATAGATGCATAAAAATTGCTCTGCTATTGAAAGCTTGGTATTACAAATCCCTGGAGATCTGTGTGTGGAAGGGACACTCATGAGGCGCAGGAGCCATCTGGGCAGGTGACCAGGGGCTAAAGTAACTGAACACAGATCACTCACCTTCTCTGCCTGGCTGAGCTCATTCTTATATGGATGACATTGGAAATAAAGAAGAGCATGAAATAGGAGTGCCCAGAGGTCAGGGCCAAGACTATTCAAGATGGAACTCATTGGGGAGCATGGAGGAAAGTGATACTGGGATGGACCCGGCTTTGAAGAGAGGCTAAAACAGGATGAGAGAAGGGAAATTAGTATTTATGGAGCACCAGTGTGCTAAGAAGTGCTCCAGAAATATGGGGAATATTAGGTTAGATCATAATAAAATACAGTGATGCCTCACTTACCAACAAGGATATGTTCTGAGCAATGTGTCATTAGGCAATTTCATCCTTGTGGGAACATCACAGAGTGTATGAACACACACCTAGCAGGTATAGGCCAATCACCAGACGTGGCCTCTTGATGCAATCAGGAGATGTGGTGAACACGGGATGCCTGAGGAACAGTAGACTTTTACATGGCACAGTAGACTTTTCATTTTTTATAAGTAGAAGGAATACACTCTAAGATAAAAATAAAAGTACAGCATAGCACATCATAAACCAGTAACATAGCCATTTATTATCATTATGCGTTATGTTCTCTACATTACCGTATGCACTGCACTCCTACATGACTGGCCGTGCGGTGGGTTTGTTTACACCAGCATCACCACAAGCCCATGAGTAATGAATCGCACTGCACCATTATGATGGCTACGATGTCACTAACTGAAAGGAATTCTTCAGCCTCAGCCTAATCTTATAGTTCCACCATTATATAGGTTGCCCCTCATTGGCCAACACGTTATTTGATGCATGACTGTAATAGTCCATAGCATCTATAGAGCACCCAGTAGTGTAAGTCAAGATTCTAAATTAACATGGATTAACTCATTAGTTCTCTGATGATGAATCCTCATGGAAATCCATGTATTATTAGCTCCCTTTACCGATGAGAAAACTAAGGAAAAACAGGTCAACTAGCTTGCCTAAGCTATACAGCTATACAACTCGTGAGTGTGTAACCAGGAAGAGTGACTTCTCAACCACTAAGCTACAGTGTCTCTAAAGTGAGAGTACAAGCCTAGCATCTTCATGGCACATAGCAATGCACTCATAGATGATAGGTGTTAACTGTTAGGCATGTGTGTTATACAAAGAAATTTGTACCGCCTTTATTTATTGATGAGATCATTCAATTAATTCTCAAAATAACCCTTTAATCTAAGTGCTATTGTCCTTCTACAGATGTAAAAACTAAAGATCGGAGAGGTCAAACAGAGTCACATAAAAGGAGTATGATGTAATCAGAGAGACACTGGAGGCTGAGACAAGAAGACCACAAGTTTGAGGCCAGCCTGGACAACTCTGTCTCAAAAAATAAAAAGGGCTGGGGATGTAGCTCAGTGGTAGAGCACCTCCCTGGGTTTCATTCCAGTACTAGGAAAAAAAACCCACAAACACAAAAAATGCATAAAATAACTGTGATTTGAACTAGGGTACTCTTTTCACTCTATTCTCTCCCCCTTTGGGGGAGGTTTATTGGCAGGGATTTCCCACACTAACATTCACTTACTAACTCAATGGGCTAGGAAATATTTATTTGATACCTACCATGTCTTAGATACCAGAGATGTACCCACAAACAAAATAGAAATCCTTGACTTCAGGATTCTTCTCTTTTGGGGGAGGGAGATGAACAGTAAGTGGATCAGTACATGAAACATCAGGTGATGGAAATGCTATGAATAATAATACAGCAGGGTATGGGAAAGGAAGTAGTGGGAGGGAACTTGCCATCCAGCCACGGAGGGGGAGGGAGCCCCGAGAGCAGAGGCCATGAGGCAGTGTATTAGTTTCCTGGGACTGCTATGACAGAATACCACAAACTGGGTGGCTTTAAGCAACATAAATTTATTCTCTCACAGTTCTGGAGGGTTGAGATCCAAAACCAATGTGTGAGCAGGGCTGTGCTTTCTCCAGAGGCTTTGGTAAGGGTCCTTTCTTGTCTCCTCCTAGCTTCTGGTGGGCACAATCCTTAGTGTTCATTGGCTTATGGATGCATCCAATCTCTGCCTCCATTTTTTTTTTTTTTTTTTTTTTTTG
>PVJS01036084.1:0-20649 GCA_004027185.1 Glis glis
GGAAAACAGTGTGGAGGATCCTCAGAAGAATGGGAATGAACCTACCATATGACCCAGCAATACCACTTCTAGGCATCTACCCAAAAGGACTGAAACCAAACTACCAGACTAATGCATGTGTATCTATGTTTATAGCTGCACAATTCACAATTGCCAAACTTTGGAACCAGCCAAGGTGTCCATCAACAGATGAATGGATAACAAAACTATGGGATATGTACACAATGAAATTGTAGGCAGCCATAAAGAAGAACAAAATTACATCATTTGCAGGGAAATGGAGGGCACTGGAGAACATTATGCTAAGTGAGATTAGTCAGGCACAAAGAGTGAAAAGCCGGATGTTCTCCCTAATATGTGGAAGCTAGGGAGAATGGGACTTAGAAGGGAACCCCAGACAGAGAAGGAGAAAACTTTAATTGAGCAAAGAAGGCGACCTAACTGAGGGAGACGGGAGGGGGGAAGAGAAAAATACACTAATGCACATGATGTGTACACACAAACTTATCAGAGTCAATCACTATGCTGAGCACGGAAAGGAGGGAAGGAGGAGGGAATAGGGCGGGATTTGAGGGAGAGCTAAATGAGCAATGTGTGCATGCATGCTTCTGATACCCTGACACTTATCAAAACGTATAACTTCAATGCACCAATAAATGTAATAAATTAAAATAATAATAATGATAAATCTTCAGAGAGGCAAAAAAAAAGCTGTTTACAGAGCAATACTCCTCTGTTAATTTGTCTTTTCGATTATATAATTGAATCCAAGCCACAGGGCCCAGCTGAGCCTTGCCAGGGAGGCAGAAACCCATCAAAACTCAGGAGAGACTGAGGGTCCTCTGCGAGGCAAGAGGCTCTCTGGGTGGCAGGAAGGTTTAATTATTGCCACGCTTCTGAAGGGAGGCAGGGGGTACAGGGGAGGAGGCCTGGGCTTTACAAATCAGGCAAACCCCGGTTCCAACCCCAGTTCTGCCATGAACCATCTGTGTACACTGGGACAAATTCCTAAGCCTCTCTGTGCCTCAAATTCCTCATCCCTGAACCTAAAGGTAACACATGCACTTGGCAGAGATGCTGGAAGAAGTTCAAGGAACAATGCACTCAAAAGGTCTAGCAAGCCCGGCATGGTGGCGCACGCTTGTAATCCCAGTACTTTGGGAGGCAGAGACCGGAGGATCCGGGTTCGCGGCCAGCCTCAGCTCTTTCCCTGTCTGTCTGTCTCTCTCTGTCTCTGTCTCTGTCTCTCTCCTTAGTGAGGCCCTCCGCAACTTCATGAGACCCGGTTTCAAAATAAAGTATAAAAAATAGGGCCGGGGGTGTAGCGCGGAGGTAGAACGCCCCTGCGTTCAACCCCCAGTACCAAAAAAAAAAAAAAGGTCTAGCAAACTATAAACTATTGCTATGTTATTGTTTTGTTGTTGATGTTGTTGTTGTTGTTGTTGTTGTTGTTGTTGTTGTAAGCCTGCACTGGAGAAGGCCTGCCCTTGGGGCGACCGATGGTCTATAAGTGTTAGAGCTGGAGGACGCTATGGGGAGGGCAGCCTGGTGCCATGAAAAGAGCCCAGAATGTAGAATCAGAATTTCTAATTTCCAATCCCAGCTCTGCCACCTTCCCTCGGTGTGGCCTTGGACGAGTCACATAAACTTCCTTGGTGCCAATACCCTCACCTCTGAAGTGGACACCCACGTCCCTATCCCACCCATCTCTTCTCGTAACAGTCAAACGAGACAACATATATTAAACCAGGTGAACTCCAAGTCTTACAAATCCAAAAAAGAAACGATTGCCTTTCCCACTGGCTCAAAAGTCTGGGGAGTTGTAGGGAAAAAAAAAATACAGCGCCCAGACCTCTACGCAGACCAATAACATGGCAACCTCCAGGGCGGCATCGGCACAGCAGGCTGCCACTGGAGAGCAGCTGACCTGGCCCAAAGCTCTTGTTTCTGCAGAGGAGGAAGGCAAGGCTCAGAGAGGGGATGAGTCTTACCCAAGGTCACACAGCAGGTTAGTTAGCTCTGGGGTGGCCCTCTCTCCCCATTTCTGCCTCCTGCCAGGAAAAAATGCTACCAGACAGATTCTTGGGGAGACCACTCAGGAAGCCAGGTAGGATTCTTTGTGTTGGGCGGGGGTACACTTTGGGCCTCTCCAGTCTCACTAGGAGACCCTGTTCATACTATACAAATAGAAGGCAGGGGCAGGTGTGTCGCTCTGACCCTGCTGGACTTTGTCCAACATATCATCCTCACCCCTCACCCTCAAGGCGGGCCCCAGGAAGGCCCAAACACACCCTCTCCCAGGTCCTAAAAGCAGCTCCCCAAGTCACTTACCACCCAGGCCTGGAATTTCAGACTTTTGCATTTTCAAAGTACGTCTACTTCTGTTTCCTAAAACCCTGAATTCCCAGCTCTCCAGAAAAAGAAAGTTAAGACTGTCAAGACTATTTCCCACAACTAAGAACTCCTAGTTGGCTTGGAAATCACCTCTGGGTTAACCCAGTCACCGAGGGAAGGGGTCAGCTCAACCCCTGGAAATTGAGAAGAACATTCGTGAAGAAAATTCACCAAATGCCCAGCACTAGTGGAATGATGGCTGTAGCACTGGCATCTCACACCAGGAGGCCAGGGCCGGGCCAGGTCCCTGCCACCAGACACCACAGTGCTTTAGCTGGGCTCGTGTCATAGGAAGTTGGTGACAAGCCTCCCCGCCAACACACAAGAACTTCCTTGGATGTACAGAATCAGGGAAGGTGGCAGTGCGGATGAATTTGGTATCACCACGCCCAGGTAAGAAGCACCTGGCTCATTACCGCAGCCAATGGGAGGGAGGCAGAGGCCAATTCTGACTCCAGTCTCCTGAGCACTGGAAGACATGCTATGTTCATTATGTTACCGCACCCTTACCCAAAGCCTAGCTTTGCTAACTTCAGTGTTGAGAGTCTGGGTCCCGGTCCCTTGGAGGCCAGGCTGTTCCCTTCAGTCTGTGGCTGTTAGCATTTAATGAGGGGGAGAATCACCCGGGACCTCGTTAACCGGGCAGAGCAGCAGCCCCGGTGTGGTCTAGCTCAGCACCTCTCCAAATGTGTGTGCTCATAGTCAGCTGGGGAGCTTGTTAACATGCAGAGTTGGACCGGTGGGGCTGGGGTAGGGAGCCACTCTGCATTTCTAACTGGGTCCCAGGTGGTGTCCAGGCTGCCAGTCCAGGGGCTGGCCTTTAGAGTTGCCAGGGGCCAGAGTTTGATGCCAGCACTTGGTTCCTGGCGCCCCCAATTCCTGGCTGCATAGCCTCTGGCAGGCTACCTAGCTCCGTGGGCCTCCCTGGATTCTTTAGGCAGTGGTCCTTCCATACCCATGGGCTCAGCCAACCACGGATGGAAACTAATTTTTAATTGCATCTAAGTTGAACATGTAAAGACTTTTTTCATTATTCCCAAAAACATATAGGATAACAACTATTTATATAATATCAGGGCAGGCATGGTGGCACATGCCTGCAATTCCAGTATTTGGGAGACTGAAACAGGAGAATCGCAGGTTCTAGCATAGTCTAGGCAACTTAACAAGATCCTCAGCAACTTAGCTAAACCCTATGTCAAAATAAAAATAAAATAAAATAAAAAGGGCAGGGGTGTAGCTCAGAGGTAAAACGCCCCTGGGTTCAATCCCCTATACCAATAAATAAATAAATAAATAAATAAATAAACAAAAATAGTGTCAGGTATTCTTAGTCTAAAGATGTTTATAGTACATGGGAGGATGTAGGGAGGTCACATGCGTATACTAAGTTATTTTATATAAGGTTCTTGTGCATCCTCAGAACTCGATACCTGTAGTCCTGCAAC
Organism: Glis glis; assembly: GCA_004027185.1. Lineage (NCBI taxonomy): Eukaryota > Metazoa > Chordata > Mammalia > Rodentia > Gliridae > Glis > Glis glis. Next base: position 3,843 of record PVJS01036084.1, read on the forward strand.
CAATCATCCGCAGCTGTTGAGGGATGTATATAAAGTATATGTATAGGAAGGATATGTATCAGTACAGTGTTACTTCTTGAGGTTGTTTTCAGGATTAAATGAGATGATTTGTGCAAGTCACTTAGCACAGTACCTGGTACATAGAAGAAAATGTCAGTTGGTGGGAGTTAGTATTATTATTATTATTATTATTATTATTATTACTGGTGAATTGTGTGGCACATTATAAGCTTTCAATAAATAAATGAAAACCGTTAGTGATATATTTTCCCACTAGTTCACATTTGTTCGACTTTCCCAACTCCTGCAGCTTCCTCTAGAAATGAACTTTAGAGCTAACAGCAGCGTGTAGTTTACAATTGTATAATGCATATTCATGTATATTTCTGTTTCAGCCGTGGGCACCAACTTAGTATCGACCATGATTTATTAGCCCTACAATTCTATGGCCAACTGAGTTCCTCCAGGCGGTTCTTCTGCTCCTCCTGGTGTCTCTAAGGTCCCTCACACACGTAGGAGCCTGGCTGGGTGACACACTGGGGCAGCTACATCCTCCAGGGCTTTGGGACACTCTCTCTCTCTCTCACTTTCTCTCTCTCTCACTTTCTCTCTCTCTCTCTCTCTCTCTCTCTCTCTCTCTCTCTCTCCATAGCATGTCACCATTCAGGAATCTACCATGAGCCTGACAGCTCGCCTCCCTCCCAAAGTGAGTGTATTCCAAGAGGATAAACCTCAGTGTACAGCACACATTGATGCTTTACTCACATGATGCTTGCTAATGTTCCATTGGCCAAGTAGGTCACCTGGCCAACCCCGAGCCCAGGTGGGTGAGAACTACACAGGTGTGAATACCAGGAAGCGCGGTCCCTGGGCATCCACCAGTGCCGAGTCTGCCACAGTGGACCCATTTGACTGGACAGGAGCTCATCCACCACATGCACCACTGTACTCCCAGCCCTAAAAGATTGTTGAATAATGCCTGATCCTCATAACCGCCAGGAGAAGCGGGGAGAACAAAACCAGGACCCCCATTTGCAGCCGGCCGTGAGAGCTGGAGGTCCCGCTGCCAGGTAGGATCTGTACCGGGACATCAGCTCGGGGTCCCTGCGTCTTTCCTCTCCGCCGTCCTGCCTAACCTTGGAGCTTCACGTTTTTCTGCCAACCCTTCCTTCCCCTGTATGTCTTCTTTCTCCAAGCCTCCTGGTGACATAGTTAATTATTTATAAATGAACATTTAAATGCACCAGAACAAGTGCTATTTAAAGGAACCCTGTGGTGACTCATTGAGTAATTAAAATAATCATTTATTCCATGAGCATTTATCAGACTCTCAGTCTGCACCAGGCACTGCGGGGGAAGAGAGGGACGAGGGAGTGAGATGAGGCTCCTGCCCTCAGGGAGCTAAATCACTTATTCTCTCATGCAAGAGACATTTATTATGCACCTTCTATTTATGTGTCCAACTAAGCACTGGGCAATAGGGATGAACCCAGCACTGTTTCTTCCCCTCGAAATGTCACAGACCAGCAGGGAGACAAATAATCTAAGCCTGTTCCTAAACAAGTCCCACTTCTATACTATCACAGCTCGAACATGCCTCAACCAATCATTTGTCATCTTCCCCATTTGATGGAGAACTTCCCCAGAGCAGAGAGTTGGCCTTCTCTCTCCATAGCTCCAATGCCTACCCTCCTACATGCTCTTAATAAGGACCATTTATTAGGCACCCTCTGATTTCAGGTTTTATGCTGAAAGATTTATGTACATTGCTTAACTTAATCCTTCCAACAACCCAGTGAATTAGGTTTGTATAGGATTCCCACTTTACAGATAAGAAAACTGATGAAAATAGAATTCCCCACATGCCTAATGAATATTAAATAAATGGGCAAATAAAGAAGTAACTGAAGCTGGACGTAGTGGTGCACACCTGTAATCCCAGTATTTGGGAGGCTGAGACAGGAGGATCACAGGTCCAAGGCCAGACTCAGCAACTTAGCGAGACTTTGTTTCAACATAAAAAATAAAATAGGGCTGGGAGTATAGCTTGGAGGTAGAGCACTCCTGGGTTCAATCCCCAGTTTCACAAAAATAAAAAAATTACAAAAAAATTTTAAAAGAAGCGACCGAGTGAAATAATTAGAAAGTCAAGTCATTCTTTTGTCTGACTTTGCCTTCTAAAGAGCAGACAGAGCATTCTCTTAGACCGACATGTTCAACATCATGTCCTTAGCTAGATTCCCTGCATACCCCATGGGGAGAAAGGTTGAATAAAAAGTGTGGATAAAAATCCACTGTTGCCTCTAGAATTTCTCTTCTTCCATAAAACGCCTCCCTTGGCCACCTGGATGGTCCTCCAGCACCCTCATGGAGGGACATGTCTGCAACGTGCAGCTCTCCTGGCTCAAGCGATGCACACAACGGTGGGTGTGAATGCACACGCATTTCCACTCTGGTCCAGCCTGACCTCAGCAGGAGTGTGTGGCGGATGCGCAGGGGTTGAATGCACTCGCTCTCAGCCCGCTCCTCTTGGAAGCCTTGGGCTGCTCAACAGCTGGCTCTCAAAATGACAGCAGATTCGTTGCTCGGGTCTGAGGATGAGCGCTTCCAGGCTTAGTCCAAACCTTCATAAGATGCTGTTACACTAGTTATAGACCAGAGATAAAAGCCATGAGCGAAGGAGCTTGGAAGTCCTGGCAGGAGCCCTGATCCCGGAGAGACAAACAAAAGACCTCCCAACCTGCCCCAGCCCAGGGCTGTGTGCCAACAGCACCCCCACAGGTGCCAGCTGGAGCCGCAGAACAGTTTCCACTATAGGGGTTTTTACCGTCATTTCACACCAAGACTGTGTAGCTCGGAGAGCAATCAGATTGGGGCTTACTGGGAAGGTTTGCAAGTAAAACTACCTTTAATCATAGTATTTAATAATAATAATATGTGTTGAGCATGCATCAGGACTATGCCCTATTGTAAATACATGCATTATTTAGTATAAATCTTTTCACAATCCTAAATTAGTATTACTATCATTTTACGGTTGAGGAAGTTGAAGTTCGTGTAGATCAACGTGCCTCACGCTGTGCGTGAGGGAAACACAGGGAAGAAGCAAGCATGGTTCTTACCTCAAAAAGCTTTGCCAGAAGTGAGACTACAATGCACCAATAAAAACATAAAAAAAAAAAAAAAAAAAAAAGCTTTGCCAGTTGATCATCGCCATACGTGAGTCACTTAGCCTGCGGAGGTGTGTGCAGACGGGACTGAACAAAAACTCAGACCAGCACACCTGTGTTCGCCATTCTGACCCTGCCACGTCAGGCTGTGTGGGCTTAGCAGATCACGTGACCTCTCTGAACCTTGGTTCTGTCGACTGCAAAGTAGGGACTCCGCCACCTCTTTCCAAGGTTATGGTAGGACCACACGTGACAGCACATACCAAGCAGGGCCTATCGATGTGTGTGCCCGTGTGTCGCTTTCTTCCCCTCTGCTTCCCCAGCCAGCTGAGAGACAGAGCAGCCCTATCTTCCAGGAACGTGGGCAATCCACCTTGATTTGCCACCTACCCCACTCTCCATCCCTGATCGGTGTTTCCACGCCCTTCTGGATGCCGTAAACACACAGGCCAACCCTGCCTGTGAAGCACAAGACAGAAACAGGAAGGGTGATGCTGGTGACAATGGTGGGGAGCGGGGTACCCCTCCCCAGGACCAGCTCTTTGGCCGGCTCTTCCCCCATGTTGGCCCAGACCATCTGGAAAGTGCTGTCCCGAAGGCTCCCACCCAGGATCCCACTCATACATCACCCTTCAAGCAGGAACAGCTCCCCCAGCTCCAGGAAGAGACATCTGTCCCTCTCCTTCCCACCGACACCAGAATGAGTCTAATTAAATTGTATCTGTTCTCAGCTGCCGCTGTGATCGGTGCCACAGAAGTGTAGCCACAGGGTGACTGGGGACACAGATGCCTGGAAATGCCAGGCGTTTGCCAACCTTGGGGGTCCGGTGCTTTCCCTGGCACTGGGGGCCTGGAGCAGACCCCAGAGACCTGCAGAGGGGACAGTGAGATGAAGCTAGGATGGGAACTGTTTTTCTGGAAGGAAGTGAACATTTTCTCGAAACGGGCTCCAGGCCAAGCTAGCTTTTGAAATCTTATTCCCTGAATTTTGTATCTCTGATGAGAAATTATATCAGTCAGGTTCTTGGCAGGAAACAGAAGCTCACTCAGCTGGTATTTTTGAAGAGAATTTTAATGAAGGGACTAGGGTGGGCACACAGGGATGAGTAGGGTTCAGAGAGCACAGGGGTTGTTCAAGGTGCCCAGGAATTAGCAACAGCAAGAGGCTGTGACACACGCCCCCCAACCCAAGCAGAAAGGACAGGGGAAAAGAAAGTTGCTGTCATGGTCTACTTGGGAGCTGGGGCTTGGAAAAGGGGTGCCTTTCAGAAGCAATGGAGAGGACACTGGGCGTGGTAGTGCACGCCTGTAATCTCAGGACTTGGGAGGCTGAGACAGGAGGATCGCAGGTTCAAGCTCAATCTCAGCATGTAGTAAGACTCTCAGCAACCTAGTGAGACTCTGTCTCAAAAAAAAAAAGTAAAAAGGGCTGGGGTACAGCTCAGAGGTAGAATGCCCCTGGGTTGGATCCCCAATACCACAAAATAAATGGAGAGGGATGCATTCAGAGCAAAACCTCAGCTGAGCAAGGAGAATTGAGTGTGTGCAGGCCCAGCCTCCCTCTCTTCCCAGCCTCCCCCACCTGCAGAAGACCATTAGAATTCAAAGGACCAGCGGTCTGCAGGTGCGGTCTGTAGAGGCCAGGCTCCTGGGGTGCAGCCGGGCAGGGAAAAGATGAAGATGCCTGTGCACAAGAGCATCTAGGTCAGCACAGAAAGGCTCTTGGGTGTGGAGTGGCTGGCCTCGAGTCAAGACTTAATTCTCACACTTATTAGGTAAGTGACACGGAGAAAATTCCTTCCACTAAGGAAAATTTCTGAACCTCCACATCCTTGTTTACAAATAGCCTATTATCAAATTCAGAAAATTAGAAATATGGTTTGTAAAGAGAGTTTATAGTGGCTGCCACAGAGGAAGTAGAAAATTAATAGCATGAAGGTGGCTAAAAAAAATCACAAACTTTAGGATCAGATAGCTGGGTTTCTAATCCTGGCTCCCTCGCTAGTTGCTTGACTTTTGGCAAAGCAACTTAACCTAGCTGAGCCCAAGTACATCACTTATACAAACACCTGCTTCACAGAGTGACATGGTTAAAGGGTATAGATAGCCGGGCATGGTGGCACACGCTTGTAATCCCAGTACTTTGGCAGGCAGAGACTGGAGGATCTGGGTTCACGGCCAGCCTCAGCTCTCTCTCTCTCTCTCCCTGTCTCTCTCTCTCTCTCTCTCTCTCTCTCTCTCTCTCCTTAGTGAGGCCCTCTGCAACTCCGTGAGACCCAGTTTCAAAATAAAGTATAAAAAATAGGGCGGGGGGCGTAGTGCGGAGGTAGAACGCCCCTGGGTTCAATCCCCAGTACCGCAAAAAAAAAAAAAGGTATAGATAAAGAGTTTAGCACAGTGCCTAGCACACAGAGTGCCAGTAAATGCTCATCTTGCCATTGATGGAGACTGTGTAGAAGGTATCTCCCAGGTGTGCCTGGAGCTGTGAGCACCTCTCTTCTTGCCCTGGCTTCCCTGAGCAGGAACTGGTAAATTTGAACTTCAGTGGATCCCCACTCAGCAAAGTTCCTCCCACATTTGTGATTCTTGTAGGCCCAGAGGCAGCTAGACCATCAATTGCCCCACAACCTTGACTCCCCAACTCCATAATCAAGCTGTTTCCCACACAGAGAGGAGCAGCAATCAGCTGATGGGTCATGGAAGGAGGCCCAGCTGGACCAAGGAGGTTTAGCCCCTCCATGTCCCATGTCAAAGTTGACTATTTCCCTTAAAGAATGATGAAGCTGGAGATACAGATCTGAGAACATGGGCGTTGGAGGTCCTTTTCCAGTTGAAGAAATGGGGATGTGCTGACCCAGGCTCACGTCTCAACTACGAGCAGTTTGAAGACTGTGATGGTCCTACCCAACTTGCTGCTTCCACACCTGACACAGGGCATTGGTAATACACCTGAGCACCCATGATAGAGACTGGGTACACCTCTCTATAAGAAGCAGGAGCGCTAATGCCCCCATGATGTTTGGAGACTGGCGGGAGAATCAGGAATTTTATAGATGATTATGAACGTTAGAACTGTCATCAAGGTTAATGTAGAAGAACTACTGTTGCTCAGGATGGTTGCAAAGGACTGATATTCCCCCATTCGCAGTAGAAAACTACACTACTGAACATCATACTTTTCCTTAAGGTCACCAAAGAATATTGGGTACTGTTTTGGTTTAGATCTACAATGTCCCCCCAAAAGCTCATGCGTTGAACAAAACATTGGTCCCCAATGCAGAAGTGTTCAGAGGTGGGACCTTTGGGGAGTAATTGGATCATGAGATATTTCAGTTGGCATTCTCATTGCTGTGATCCAAAATACCTGGCCACCACAACTTAGAGGAAGGAAGATTTATTTGCTCACAGTTCTTGAGATTTCAGGGGTTCAGTCTATGTCCAGCCAGATGAAGGATGTGGAGTTCAGGGAATGATGTGGGGAGCAGAGAGAGAGCGAGAGCATGCAAGTAAGGGCTCTGCTCTCACATTGGGAGGCCAGAAGCAGAGAGAAAGAGCAAGGGGAGAAGGGTCCATACATATAGTGCCCAAGGACACAAACCCAGGGGCCCCTTCTCAGCAACCAAGTCCTAGCTCCAATATGGCTGCCTTGTCTATGATGTGAGGTCTGGGGGGCATTCTAAATCCACACCATAACATGAGGGCTCTACAATCATCAGTGAATCAACCATTGATGAATGGGCTATTGGGAAATAAATGGTAGAAACTTCAGGAGGTGGGGCCTAGCTGGAGAAAGTCTCGGGGGTTGTGCTCTTGAAGGGTATATTTTGTACCTGTCCCCTTCCCCTCTCTTTCTGTTTCCCAGTCACCAGGAGCTGAGCAGCTTTCCTCTGCCCATGCTTCCACCATGATGTACCACCTCGATGAGGCCTAAAAGTAACCAGGCCAAGCAAGCATGGACTGCAACCTCTGAAACTATGAGCCAAAGTAAACCTTTTCTCCTTTAAGTCAATTTCTCTCGGGGATTTTGTCACAGCAACAGAAATACGACTAACAAATACCAAGAAGTTTACATGAACCACATTCCAGAGAGGAAGGAGCCTTTCATCAGTGAGGAAGGAGCAACTGCTGCTCTCATACCTGGGCCCAGTCGCCAGGCCTGGGCATGTGTCGATGGAGAATTAGACCCTGCCATAAGCAGAGGAACTTTACTAAAACAAAGATAAACCAGCCCAACTTTCAATGACAGTGTGGGCTGATATGACAGATTGGAATCTGGAAGAGTCTAAATGCAATAATAAATCTCCTGGTCCAAACGTTCCCCCTATATGACCAGTGCTGAGTAAGCACCTGTGGGGAGGAGCTGGAAGGCAGAGATGGAGCCTGTAGTTCTGCCTAGGGCTTAGGCTAAATCTAGAAATGAGTGAAAACTACCCAAAGCTGCCAAATAAGACCCGCCTTACCCCTGTTCTGATAAAAGCAAAGACCCAGTCCCTCAGCAATGACAGTGTAGGGATTTGGGTACTAGGATGAAGGACAAAGAAATGTCTCTTCTATCTCATTTGAAATCAAAACTATACCAAAACTAAATAAAGTTTCAGCTCAGCCCAGCTCAGCTTGATCAGGCTGGGATCTGAATAAGTAGCCTCTCACCCTAGCTTCCTGACAGGGAAAAGAACAGCCCCTCTCTGAGGAAAACAAAGCAAGACATACTAACAAAATGAATCTATTATTATTATTTTAATCAGAGTGTATGGTACACAATCAAAACATAGGAGACATGCAAAGAAGTAGGAATGTGTGGCTCATAATCAAGAGAAAAGATGGCCAGCATAGATAGACCCACAGATGATCTACAAGTGGGAATGAGCAAACAAGGATATTAGATGATTATTATAGACACATTAAAGAATTTTAGAAGGAAATATAGGCAAATGAGTGGACAGATAGAAAGCCTTTGAAGATAAAGGGAAAAATCTTTTAAAAAAGGAACCAAAAGAAATTCTAGAACTTGAAAACACACTATCTGAAATGAAAAATTCAATGAATGGACTTAACAGCAAACAGGGCTCAACAGAAAAAAGAATCAGTAAACTCAGACAGCAATCAAAATGAAATATCCAAACTGAAGCACAGAGAAAATACAATATAAAGAAAGAGGGGGAGAGAGAATGCTATAATATAACATGTGATGATCCAACATATATCACTGAAAAGGTAAAAAAGAATTACTACCTGAGATGCAAGCCACCAACATGTTCGCATCCCAGATCTGGAAATGTGCAGACAGCCACATGGACCATTCCTTCACATCCTTGAGGGTCTTGCTCAAGGGTTTCTATCTCTGGGATTTCCCCTGAATACTCCACACAGTATTTACATTCACCCACCCTCCCATCCATAACTGGGATTTCTTCTTCCTTGTTGGTTTTATTTTTTATAGCCCTTACCACTAATAGCAAACTATATGATTATCTTGTTTGTTAATTCTCTCTTCCACTGGAATCTATGTTCCCTGAGGACAGGAGTTTTTATCTGTTTTGCTCACTGTTGAATCCCCATCACCTAAAACATAGTAGATGCTCAATAAATATGATTGCTCAAATAACAATGAGATTTAATCCTGCTCAAATGTAAAATGAGGCATGAAGGGAGAGCATCTGGTTGTAACTGGAAAGATGAGTGTTTGGGGCAGGTCACTTTTTAATTCAAGTGACAGAAATTTAACTCAAAATGGCCAAAGTAAAATAGAAAACGGTATCAGTTCATGGAACCGAGAAGTACAGAATTCATCCGTCAGGCATGACTAGGTCTAGATGTTGAAATTGTACCAGAATTCAATGTGTTCCCCCTTGGTGAGTGCAAAGCTGATAAGCCCCAACCAGAAGATAAAAGAATAAAGACAAGTTTATTATTTGCTGCAATTAAGGAAAACACTAGAGATAATTCTCAAAGCAGTACCTTCCCCAACAAAGAAAGCAAGGGGATTTTATTGGGGAAACTCAGACTTATTCACCTAGGAAAGACCCCTTATCACATGTGGAGGTGGGCGCATCCCTGACCGTGTTCAATTCCAGGGCATACATTGCATGTTTACAAAAAAAAAAAAAAACAGCAAACCAGGAACCCTCCTTTGGGTGGAGAATTTACCATAATGAGCTAGGTTTACTCTAAGTCACCTAGAAAGGTTACATTTAAGTTTCTATAGAAGGCCTTATCTGAAACAAGAAAAACAGCTTTGAAGGACAATTAGCAGACATGTAAAGGGGTAGCACCTCCCCCGCCCAACCCCCCCCTCAAGCATAGGTGATTGTCCCCAGAAGCACCTACCTGGGGAGCCAACAAGATAATATTGTAGGAAACAGTCTCTCTTGGTCTCTGGGTTCTGTTTTCCTTGGTGTGAGCTTTATTCTTGTAAGAAAGGATAACAATATTTTCTATCGAAGTTACAAGATCCCATAGACGCTGGCAGGCTTCCATTTTGTAACCGTAGTTTAGGTATCCATTTTGTAATTTTTGTACACGTGTCTCTGTGTTCTGTTCCAGGATGTACTGAAGTCATGTTTCTCCTTTTATAAAATCTGCCCAGTAAAAACTAGCCAACCGGATTAGATTGTAAAAGCCATACTCCAGCCAATGGGGAACGGCGTAGGGGCCTTCGCGTTAGGAGATAAAAGGCTGAGCGGACTGCCCGCCCAGTGTGCTTGCACGTTTCTGTGCAGAAGTCAATTGCCTTGCCAGGTTACTTTTGGTTTCATGAGTTGTGTGCAGCTTCCCTAAAATCCATTTCTAACATTCTCAAGCAGGGGGTAGTAAAGAAGACCCCAACAACTCTCGCTTTGGTAGCTTTTAGTTTCACCCTTCCTGGAGAGAAATCTGCTTTCCCAATAGTTCCAGCAAAAATCCCTGGGCTCTGCTTCTTGGCCAGGCTGAAATCATACATAGTCAATTCCTGGACAAATTCGCTGTGGCCAGGAACTGGGGTGTCGGCGTACTCCTACCAAACCAGGTGGCCCGAGAGTGGCATTTCCTTAAAGGAAAAGCAAGGTGCAATTTCCAGAAGAAGGAAGAAATGTTGGGCAGGTCAAAATGAATGTCTGTTTCCAAAAGAAACACCTGACATGCGGGGATAGGACACTCCAGATAGATCCAGCAAGGACTTGAGGCCAGGAAGAGCATGGAGCATTTTAGGAAAATAAATCATTTCTGTTGGTTAGAAAGAGCAAGGAAGGCATGATGAGAAATGGGAAGGTAGCAACAGAGGCCAAACGTGTGAGGCCTGGTAAACCTTGTCTAGAAGTTTGAATGTAATTTTATTTATTTATTTATTTATTTATTTATTTATCTATTTGTGCAGTACTGGGGATTGAACCCAGGGGCATTCTACCTCCGAGCTACATCCCCCAGCCCTATTTTTTTTTATTTATTGGTACATTATAATTATACATAAATGTGGGATTCATTTTGTTATATTCATACACTCACATAACATAATTTGGTCAATTTCATTCCCCAGTACCTCCCCTTTCCCACCCCTCCTTCCTTCCCCGGGATCCACTTCCTCTGCTTTACTAGTCTCCCTGGATTGAACCCAGGGGCGCCCCAGCCCTATTTTTTATTCTTTATTTTGAAACAGGGTCTCATGAAGTTGCGGAGGGCCTCACTAAGTAGCTGAGACTGGCCGCGAACCCGGATCCTCCGATCTCAGCCTCCCAAGTACTGGGATTACAAGTGTGCGCCACCACGCCCGGCTTCAGTGTAATTTTAAAGCATTCCAAGCAGGAGGTTGAAATGTTAACCTAAGACACCCCATTCACTGTCCTGTTTAGACTGGAGCCTCACCCAGAGTTACAGAGAGAGATGGGGACCTATGAAGGTAACAGTGGGGGATGAAGGAAGTAAAAGTATTTGGGAGAGGATCTGTAGACAGAATCCAGCAGGTCAGGATTATTAACTCAGGATATGTTAAGAGCTCTCCAACCCCTGCCTGGGAGCTCTGGAGCTGCCTGTCATTTCTCTGCTCTTCCTCCATCCCATCCCCTCTCCTCCGATAACCTCACCCCAGGGCGCTCAGCCAAGCTTTCCCAGAAGTAGGTCCCCCGCAGTGAAATCCATATGTAGATGCGCTGTTTAATTTGTTTAGATAGTAAAGGTAAGTGAAGAGGGCCCTGACTGGCACCACCTAGGGCAAGCACATTGCCCTGAAGCCAAACAGAGCCAGGTTTTATTCCTGCCTCTGCCACTTATTAGCTGTGTGCCCTTGAGCAAGTCACTTAACCTCTCTGAACCTTAGCTTCCTCATTTGAAAAATGAATGCATTACATTAGCTCAGAGAGCACTTCTGAGACTTAAATGACTTTGTGCACCGAGAGGCCAGGAATGGCACGGGGCACACAAAGTGAGCTCAACTAAGATTGGCTCCACTTTTCCTCCCAATCCTTCTTCCTCGGGTGCCTAAGGACCTATTTGCACCCATTTGCCTTTTTGACAGCAATCCTTCATCATGCCCCAGTTTCGTGATGTAATTTTGATAAATGAAATGCAAACAGTCAAGAGTCATGTAATTCATTACATTTGTCTTCGGTGACAATCACTAACTGTTCCCGGCCTCTGGCGGGACACAGCACCTGCCAGGTAGTTTCAGGCTGTTGGTTAGGCCCTGCTGGACCATGAGTTCATATGTTTGGGCTAATAGGGAGGAAATGACACTTAGAAAATGGAAGGTGAAGCATGTCCCCTTTAACCATCAGGGCATTTGTTAGACCCTGAGACACTAGGAAAGGCCTGCCCCTCCCCAGCAATGAGCAGCCCCTCCGCCCCACTGCACATACTCCATGCTAACCATCCCCCTGCAGCTGCTGATCAGAAAAACACCTCAAAACCCCGTGAGCACAGGTGGGACCTACGACTTGCTTCTAACCCTCAGACCTAGCAGAGGGGAGGGGATGTACCTGCTCACATGTAAGTGATCATGAGGTTGTGTCACATTCGACTGTAGCAGCCATGTTGGTGGGGTCTCTCATTCTTTTTTTTTTTTTTTTGTGGTACCGGGGATTGAACGCAGGGGTGTTCCACCTCTGCACTATGCCCCTGGCCCTATTTTTTATACTTTATTTTGAAACCGGGTCTCACGAAGTTGCAGAGGGCCTCACTAAGTAGAGAGAGAGAGAGAAAGCACTGAGGCTGGCCGCGAACCCAGATCCTCCAGGCTCCGCCTCCCAAAGTACTGGGATTACTAGCGTGCGCCACCACGCCCAGCCGTCTCTCGTTCTTTTGTTGATTTCGAGCTGGCAAACAGCCAGAGTAGGGAATACAGTGTAGAAAGGAACCACAGAGAGCCTCTAAGAGCTGAGGGCAGCCTCCACCACAGCCACCAAGAATCCGAAACCCAGGCTGGGTGCACGCCTGCAATCCCAGTACTTGGGAGACTGAGATAGGAGGATGGCAGGTTCAAGGCCAGCCTCAGCAAATTAATGAGGCCCATTGCATCTAAGCAAGACCCTGTCTCAAAATAAAAAATAAAAAGGGCTGGGGGTGTAGCTCAGAGATAGAATGCCCCTGGGTTCAACCCCCAGTACCCTCCCCGCATCCCCCAAAAAAGAATCTGAAACCCTGTCAGTCTGAGTTATATTTTCTGTTGGATTCAGTTTTAGTTCTCCTTCACTTAGATGTTCCTCTATTGGAATTCATCCCTTCTCTGGCTTTGAAGTTTATTTTTTATTTCTTCTTTGTGTGTTAAGTGTTTTCTCTAGTGCCAGCTTAGTAGTCGTGAATTCTTTGTGTTTGGCTTATTTTGGAAGATTTTTATATCTCTGTCAATTTTTAAAGACAGCTTTACCAATGGCCAACAAATATATGAAAAAAAAAAGTTCAACATCATTAGCAATCAGAGAAATGCAAATCAAACTACACTGAAATTCCATCTGACTCCAGTTAGAATTGCAATCATCAAGAGTACAAACAATAAGCTGGGTGTGGTGGGGCACGTTTGTAATCCCAGTACTTGAAGACTGAGAGGAGGATTGCAGGTTCACAGCCAGCCTCAATGAGACCCTCCACAACTTAGTGAGACCCTCTTTCAAAATAAAATAGGGCTGGGGGTGTGGTGTAGCTCAGAGGTAGAATGCCCCTGGATTCAACCCCTAATACCACAAAAAAAAGAATACAAATAATAAAAAATGCTGGCAAGGATGTAGGGAAATACTTACTCTTATACACTGTTAATGGGATTGTTTTTTTAAGGTGCTTTTATTGGTGCATTGGAGTCTTACATCACAGTGAATATCTATTTGATGTTAACATACATGCACACAGCTCTTAGTGTCCCCCCCCGCCTCCCACCACCCATATGAAGTACCAAGAATGATGTTGGTTTATTCTCACATGTACATATTGTTTATGATAGTAATTCCACTGATTCGCTTCTTTCTTGCTCTTCCCCTTCCCTTGTACCACTTTCCTTGCCCCACTGAGGGTTCTCCATTATCAACCGGAGTCCCTTGTGTGTCCCCACTACTCCCTAGGTTGCACATACTAATGAAAACATATGTCCCTTCTTTTTTTGTGATTGACTGATCTCGCTTAACATAATGTTCTCCAGATCCTTCCACTTTCTTGCAAATGATGTTATTTTGCTCTTCTTTATTGCTGAGTAGAATTCCATTGTGTGTATTTTCCACAATTTTGTAATCCACTCATCTGTTGATGGACATCTAGGTTGGTTCCATAATTTGGCCACTGTGAATTGTGCTGCTATGAACATGGGTATGCATATATCACTGTAGTTTTCTGGTTTCAATCCCTTTGGTATGATACCCAGTAGTGGAATAGCCGGATCATATGGTGGATCCATTCCCAGTTTTCTGAGGAATCTCCACACTGATCTCCACAGTGGTTGAACTATTTTGCAATCCCACCAACAGTGTAGAAGAGTCCCAATTTCCCCACATCCTCACCAACATTTGTTGTTGTTTGACTTCTTAATGATTGCCATTCTAATTGGGGTCAGATGAAATCTTAGAGTAGTTTTGATTTGCATCTCGCTGATTGCTAATGATGTTGAACATTTTTTCATGTATCTATTGGCCATTTGTATCTCTTCTTTCGTGAAGTGTCTATTCATTTCAGTTGCCCACTTCTTGATCAGATTATTTGTTTTCTTAGTGTAAAGTCTTTTAAATTCTTTGTATATTCTAGATATTAGACCTCCATCAGAGGGATAGCTTGCAAAGATTTTCTCCCATTCCATAGACTTTCTCTTTAGGCTCTTCGTGGTTTCCTTTGATGAGCAGAAGCTTTGTAGTTTAATGCTATCCCACTTATTAATTCTTGTTTTAATTTCCTGTGCTTTGGTGGTCTTGTTGAGGAAGTTTCTACCTGTGCCTATATGTTGGAGTGTTGAACCTATGCCTTCTTTTTTTTTTTTTTTTGCAGTACCAGGGATTGAGCACAGGGGTGTTCTACCTCCGCTCTACACCCCCAGCCCTATTTTTTTATGCTTTATTTTTTAAACCGGGTCTCACGAAGTTACGGAGGGCCTCACTAGGTAGAGAGAGAGAGAGAGAGAGAGAGAGGGAGGAGAGAGGAGAGAGAGGAGAGAGAGATATAGATCGCATGCGTGTGCACGTCCATGCGTGCTGAGGCTGGCCGCGAACCCGATCCTCCGGTCTCCGCCTCCCAAAGTACTGGGATTACAAGTGTGCGCCACCATGCCCGGCTCTCTGCCTTCTTCTAATAATTTCACAGACTCTGGTCTAACTTCCAGGTCTTTGATCCATCTCAAGTTGACTGTTGTACAGGGTGAGAAGCAAGGATTTATTTCCATTTTTCTACAGGTAGATAGCCAGTTTTCCCAGCACCATTTGTTGAAAAGACTGTCCTTTCTCCAACGTATGTGTTTCACACCTTTGTGGAAAATCAATTGACTATAATTGACTATAAGTTTGTGAACTTGTTTCTGTATCTTCTATTCTGTTCCACTGGTCTATGTGTCTGTTTTTGTGCCAATACCATGCTGATTTTATTACTGTAACTCTGTAGTATAATTTGAAGTCAGGAATTGTTATGCCTCCTGCATGGTTCTTATTGCTGAGAATTGCTTTGGCTATTTTGGGTCTTTTGTTCCTCCATATAAAATTAATGATTGATTTTTCTAGATCTGTGAAAAAATGATGTTGGTATTTTGATAGGGATTGCATTGATTCTGTAAATCATTTTTGGCAGAATGGCCATTTTGATAATATTTATTCTGCCTATCCAAGAGCAGGGGAGATCTTTCCATCTTCTAAGATCTTCGATTTCTTTCTTCAGTGTTCTACAGTTTTCATTGCAGAGGTCTTTTACCTCTTTGGTTAAGTTTATTCCTAGGTATTTGATTGGTTTTGAAGTTATTGTGAATGGAATTGTTTTCTGGATTTCTTTCTCAGTGGATTCATGGTTGGCATATATGAATGCTACTGATTTTTTAGGTTGATCTTGTACCCGGCTACTTTGCTGAATTTGTTAATCAGCTCTAGTAGATTTTTGGTTGAGTTCTCTGGGTCTTCTAGATATAGGATCATATCATCTGCAAATAAAGATAATTTTAATTATTCTTTTCCTATTTGAATTCCTTTGATATCCTTCTCTTGTCTTATTGCTCTGGCAAGAGTTTGAGGACTATACTGAAAAGGAGTGGTGATAGTGGGCATCCTTGTCTTGTTCCTGTTTTTAAGGGGAATTCCGGCAGTTTTTCCCCATTCAATATGATGTTGGCTTTGGGTTTCTTACATATTGACTTAATGATGTTGAGGTATGTTCCTTCTATTCCAATTTTCTGTAGAGTTCTTAGCATGAATGGGTGTTGGATTTTGTCAAATGCTTCTTCCGCATCTATTGAAATGATCATGTGGTTCTTGTTTTTAGTTCGATTTATATGGTGTATAACATGTATTGTTTTGTGTATGTTGAACCAGCCTTGCTTTCCTGGGATGAAACCAACTTGGTCATGGTGTACGATTTTCTCAATATGGGTTTGAATGTGCATGGCTAGTATTTTATTTAGAATTTTTGCGTCTATGTTCATTAATGATATCGGTCTGTAATTCTATTTTCTTGAGGTATCTTTATTTGGCTTTGGTATTAATGTGATGTTGGCCTCATAAAAGGAATTTGAAAAAATTCCATCTCTTTCAATTTCACAGAATAGTTTGTGAAGTATTGGTTTTAGTTCTTCTGTAAAGGTTTTGTAGAATTTGGCTGGAAAAACATCTGGACCTTGGTTTTTCTTTGATGGCATACTTTTTATTGCTGTTTCTATCTCTATGCCTGCTATTGGTTGATTCAGGTTTTCTATATCCTCTTGGTTCAATTTAGGTAGGTTGTATGTGTCTAGAAATCTTTCAATTCCTTCCATGTTTTCCATTTTATTGGAATATAAGTTGTCAAAGTAGTTTCTTATGATCCTCTGGATTTCTCCACTATCTGTGGTGATGTCCCCTTTTTCATTTCTGATTTTGGTAATTTGGGTTGATTCTCTCCTTCTTTTGGTTAGGTTAGCTAGTGGTTTGTCAATCTTGTTAATCTTCTCAAAGAACCAGCTTCTTGTTTTGTTGATTCTTTGTATTGTTTTTTATTCTCTATTTCATTAATTTCTGCTCTGA
>PVJS01036085.1:0-20650 GCA_004027185.1 Glis glis
ACACACTCACAGCACTTGTGTTTCCCTCCAGATCCCACCCCTCTTACTCTTCCTCCCCGCAGGTAATATTAAAAATGGTATTGATAACTTCGTACTTGAACACAGCATTATTTGAACTGTTTTTCTCAAGGAGAATTTACAATTTTACTTTGTTGAGATTTCCAATCTGTGAACATAGTATGTTTCTCCATTGAAGCATTTATTTATCTCATAAGTGTTTTGTAATTTTATCAGTTACTAATAGAAATCCTGTATATGTTTTGTTAGATTCAAACCTAAGTTTTATGCCCAAAACTTCATGTTTTGTTTTGGGGGAACTATTATAAGTATTTTTAAAATTTTGGTTTCTAATTTCTTATTGTTAGAATATAGAAATATTATTGATTTTTTCTATTAACTTTGTATCTAGTAAATTTGCTAAACTTACCTAACAGTTCTCTAATTTCTTTTGTAAAGTCATTGTGATTTTTTGCATAGAAAATTCTTTTGTTTGTTTATTAATGTTCTAAATTAATAAACTTCTTGGGAAAATGAGAATTAAATATAACCTAATGTCATCACCATATGTATCCCCTAAAGGAGTTTTGGGGTCTGGGTGGCAAAAACAAACAAACAAACAAACACAAATTAACAAAAAAAAACCCTCCTGCTAGATGGAATTGGGAGAAACACCTAACTACTAGAATACTTTTTATTCAGAGTGAATGAGAGAAGAACTACTTAAGTCTGTGACACCTGATTCTGTGTTTTTATTTTTCTTTTTATACTTTTATTGGTGCATTGTAATTACACATCATAATGAGGCTCACAGTCATAACAACCAACATGCCCACAGGTCTTGGTGTGTTTCCCTTCAGGTCCCGCCCCACTGCTCACCCCTCCCTGCACATAATAGTGATGTTGGTAGTGATACCTTCACAGGTGAGCATAGCATCATGTGAACTGTTTCCTTCTTCAGTTCTTCCTTTCCTTCTCTCCACCTCCCTCCCTCTATCCCCTTCCATTATTCTACTGGTCCCTCCCCTTCCCCATACATGTCATTGAGATTGGTATTGATAATTTTCTTATAGGTACATAGCATTATTTAACAGTTGCTTTCATCCCATCTCCTTCCCCCCTCCTTCCTTACCTAAACCCCCTCCATCCCTCAATTGGATTCTCTAATCCTTTATCTAAGGTCCTTCTGGTTACCCAATTTCTCTCCAGCTTCCACATATGAGAGAAAACATACAACTCTTCACTTTCTGAGAATGGCTAATCTCATTAACATAATATTTTCTAGTTCCATCCATTTTCCTGAAAATGACATAATTTTGTTCTTCTTTATTGCTGAATAAAATTCCATTGTGCGTATAAGCTATGGTTTTATAATCCATTCATCTGTTGATGGACACGTAGGCTGGTTCCATAATTTGACTATTGTGAATTGTGCTGCTATAAACATGAATATGCATGTATTGCTATAATATTCTGACTTCCAGTTCTTTGAAAAGATAATGAAAATAATAAAACACTGAGTATATTTTTAATCCTAAATATTACATAAGTATGGTTATACACACACACACACACACACACACACACACACATATATATATATAATGTATATGTATATATTATATGATGTATGGTTCTAGTTATGACAAAATCATAATGATGGAAAAAGGTCAGTGGTTTCCAGGATCAAGGTTGGGGGTGGGCATGGCTAAGGGACGCATGAACGATTGGTTTATGGAAAAGGGACAGTTCTCTATCCTGATCAGGATAGGAGTTATATGAATTTCTACTATGTTAAAATTTCATAGAACTATACATAAAAAGTACATGCAAAACTGATGAAATATGAACAAGGTTAGGAATTTAAGAGTGATGATGTCAGTTTCCTAATTTTTAAAAATGTATGATGGTTTTATATATAACATATTATTAAGGGAAACTGAGTAAATGGTATTTCGGAACTCTGTAGTATTTTTACAACTCTTAAAACACAAGAACAGCAGCCACAAAAAGTACCTGCATGTCCTACTAATTATCATTTAATTTATCCATTTTTGTCTTATTTCCCATCTCCCACAAGACCATAAGCTACTGTGTTCTCATAGTGTTTGCAGTTCCTCTCTCCCTTGGGTGGTACGGAAGAGTATTTAACAACTACAACAAAATGCTACTTTGAGTTAAAATTCCATAGTAGCTAAGCTAAAATAAGAACATTGCCAAGAGTGGGTCCTTTCTTTTGAAAAAATTTCATTGAATGTGCATCACATTGTAGTAGGGATAGAGATGAGAGTGGAGGTGTGGAGGTAGAGGGGTAACTAAGATGGAGAGCCAAAGGAGAGAAATAAGAGCACAAATTACTGTATAATAGGCCTCCCTCTGCAGTTTTGCTTACCCTGGTTTCAGGCATCAATGGTCAACCATGGTTCAAAAGTATTGAATGGAAAACTCCATAAATAAATCATTTATGAGCCTTCAATTGCATGCCATTCTGAGTAGTGTGATAAAATGTCACACCACCCTGCTGTGTCCCACTTGGGACATCAATCATCCCTTTGTCCAGTGTATCCATGATGTATATGCTACCTGCTTGACAGTTACTTAGTAGATGCCTTAAGAGTGCTTGTGTACAACTAACCTTTACTCTTTTTGAGAGAGAAAGAGAGAGAGAGAGAGAGAGAGAGAGAGAGAGAGCCCACATTCACATAACTTATTACAGTATATCATTATAATTATTCAATTTGTATTGGTTATCATTGTTAACCACCTACTTTGCCTAATTAATAAATCACACTATTATAAGTATGTATTGTAAGAAAAATATAGTGTATATATAGGGTTTAGTATTATCCCCAGCTTCCAGCATCCAATGGGGGAGGTTCTTGAAGTGTATCCCTCTTGGATAAGGGAGACTCTTGTATTCCAAACAAAAAGTCATTCTTGACAAAGAATATATTGCAAAGCAGAGACAAAGTAGATTTCATTTTTTAATTAATATTTTGGGGTTCTAGCTGGAATCTCACTGGAAGAAAAGGAAAGCATCAACTAGCAAAAACTACGGGGGAGGCCAAAAATCACTATGATAGATGGTGTCGATGAACTACAACCAAACTTCAAACATCCATCATCCTGTACCTTCCTCTGGATAGAATTAAGTTGTCGAGCAAACTTCTATGAATGCTCACCTTTTTGTTTTTCCTGGAAGAGTGCATGAAATAGACATGGGGGAGATGGCATGATGGATGGATACAAGAAGGAGAAAAAAAACCAATAGCCTGCATTCCCAAGTAAGAGACTGCAGTCCTTTTATAAAGTTTCTGCTTTGTCAAAGAGGGGAAGAAACCATATGATTCCCTGCCAGATGCAGTGCAATATGCTTTACATATCTAATTTCACTTAGTCCCCAAAAGAATACTAAAATATGAGAATTGTATCTGCAACATTAGAATTCATCTCTGCCTGTCCTAAACGATAAACGGCTGCTGGGTAGTGGACACAAAGCCCTCTATATGCCCCTACCCCACTATGAATGCATACTCCTAAACACCTCTGCCACACTGAGAACCCCTCTCACTCATTCCTTCATATCTGACCCTCTCAATTGAGCTACAAAGTCCAAAGCATCTGGTCAACCCCATCCAGGTTTTGCCTTTCAGACCAGGATATAGTCCCACATTGAGTTTCCGACTTACCTCCAAGAATCATGATGAAGAAGTCCCCCAAACTGAGAACAAGACCATATCCATAGCATACCAAAATGGCAACTATCCCCTGGGGTTACTACCATCCCAATTTTACAGATACAGGCAGGGCTCGGAGAAATACAAACTTTGTCCAAAGAGTGCTTAGCTAGTTTTACTATTCCAGATTCTAGCATGAAACTGGTCTTTCCACTATAATTTCCACACCAAAGTTCTTATTTATATCTCGGTTGTGGTACTTCTCCAACTCTCCTCCTTTACACAATGGAGATACTCTTACCATGCCCACCCCCAACAATTATCCTTTTGCTCTTTCTATTTCCATGCAGGCTGGCCTAATTTCCAACTAGCAACAGTGCTTCTTGCCAGTTCTTGGTGTGTGTACATTCTCTGGCCATCAGATAGAGCCCACTTGACTTGTGTTTGAGGCAGATCAGAAGTGCGATGGAAGAATCAATCTTTCAGGAGCATCCTCAAAGAATGACTGATAGGCCTTGGTGTATAAATAACCAGCTTCCTTGCTCATCCTATAGGTTATTTTTTAATTGTGGTAAAAATATATATAATATAAAATGTACCACCTAAACCATTTTTAAATGTATAGTTCACTCATCCTTAGTATATTCCCTGTTGTGCAATGACTCACCAAAGCTTTTTCAAAATCTTATAGAACTGAAACTCTGCATCTGTTAGACACTAATTGCCCATCTCCCTACTCCAGCCCTTGGCAACTGCCATTCCACTTTCTATGTCCATAAGTTTGAGTACTCTAGCCAGGGCATATGAGTGGAATCAAACAGTGTCTTTTTGTGACTAGCTTATTTTGCTTAGCATAGTATCCTCAAGGTTCATGTTCTAGCATGTGCCAGAATACCCTTCATTTTTAAGGCTGAATAATATTTCACTGTATGGATATACCACATTTTTTATCCTATCATCCACTCTTGGACACTTGGGTTCTTCCACTTTGGCTATTGTAAATAATGCTGCTATGGACATGGGTGTACAATGGTCTATTTGAGTCCCTTCTTTCAATTCTTTTGGAGTATATATCTACAAGAGAATGGATATATCATATAATAATTCTGTTTTCATTGAAGAACTACTGCTGTTTCTCTTTAGTGGCTGCCCTACTTTTACATTACAACCAACAGTGAGCAAGGGTTCCAACCTCTCCACATCCTTGTCGACACTTGCTATTTTCTGTTTTTTTACTTTTGTTTTATAACATCCTTCCTAATGAGTGTATGGTGGGGCCCCTCAGATAATTTTAAGTGACTGTTCAACACTGGCTCCCAGAATCCCTCAGTAGAATGATATCTCCAATTGCTCACAGTTGTAGCTTGGTTGATAACTTGCTTTATTGGTTTTCTTTCTCCCCCACTCCCTTACTGCTGCTTCCTTTCGTTGCTTCCAAGATAAACTACTTACATGAGAACTCTTACCTCAACGTCAACTTCTGGAGGACTTTAACTAAGACACATATTTGAGACGATTCACTCGGTTTTATAGTATTAATTGGAAAAACCTACACTGGTCAGTTTAGTTAGACTAAGTTGCTTTTCAGACTCAGTTTCACAAATGATACAAGCAGTATAGGGTCAATAATTTCCTCAAGCACAGCTCACACCCATAAAGAAATACAAGATTCAGTCAATATATCCCATAGATAAGAAATTCCTCAATCTTTCAAATTACTCAAGATTCATGAGTAATCTTTTGAATACTCAAGATTCTTAAAACTGTACAACTTGAGGGGCAGGTGGTGGCTCATAAATCTCTAGATCAATTGCCCTAAAACTATTTTCCATGGACCTCTAATGTTCCCGAGACTCTGCACACATTTAACTTGTGCAATATGAAGAATAATTGAGAATAATTTGTTGCACACCAAATATTAAGACATTTCAATGGACCAAGTTGGATGTCCAGTCTTCTTGCGTTTAGTACAGAACTCCGGTCATGATTTCTGTGATCCTCTATGTCACTTCAAAATTGTCCAGCATCGCTGGGCATGGTGGCGCATGCTTGTAATCCCAGTACTTGGGAGGCTGATACAGGAGGATTGCAGGTTCACGGCCAGCCTCAGCTACTTAGTGAGGCCCTCTGCAACTTAGTGAGACCCTGTTTCAAAATAAAGAATAAAAAATAGGGCTGGGGGTGTAGCTCAGAGGTAGAATGCCTTTGGGTTCAATCCCCAGTACCCCCCCAAAAACTGCCCAGCATCCCTAAGGCAAGAATTTTTTAAAGGTTGTCATTACTGTCACATCCATGCCATGCAGGACTTACCAATACTGTATCATCATATCATGATGCTGTATGTCTTATTTTTATTTTAATCAAGAGGATGAAAAAACTAAATCCTTTCACCAAAATAATATATTACTGCTTTTTTTCTTATATACATGCTGGAGGTTCCAGCACAGTTTAATTAAACATAAATATATAGAAAATTTTCTATAGCCATAAAAGTTTGTAAATCAGTGATTTAGGTGGAACCTTTATCCAACTCAGAATGTTCTTCAAACAGCATCTTGGGATGTGTGCTTAAACATACCAGTTGCAGAAAGTCTCTAGCTGCTGAGGAAATGTGCTGTATTTTAAGATATTTTCTAATGCCTTTCCTTCCTATTGAGCTCAAATCTGTCTCCCTGCAACTACCACTCTTAAATTCAGGAGAGAATTTTATCTTTTTGCTCTTTTAGAGCTTTGGGGTTTTCCCAGTGTTCTCAAACAATCAGGCAAAAACCATTTGCAGGCATCTGAACCCCAGTGCCTTTTGGTATCCAGCTAAGAGAGGACTCCCCTCTTCTCCATTGGCCAGAAGCAAGCCTTCCCTCTCCAGTCCATCTGTAACATACTGAAAAGTGACAGCAACGATAAGGATTTCACTACACTTAATAGAGCTTTAAGTAAATCAACAGGATTAGGGGGTCGGAAGGGAGTTAGGGGTGCAGGGAAGGGGTAGGCATCTGTCCAACCCCAGAACATATGGTAATGGTTTCATTGAAAGTTCAAGACAGTATTTATTTCATGTAACAACTTTATCCCAAGAAGCACAGGGGCCACATTTCTAATACATAAACCCTAAATCCAGTTTTTCAAATCTCCTCCTCTTCCTCTGATTTTCCTTCCCCGTCCCCACCCTCCTTGATGTTTCTTCTTCCTCCTTATTCTGTCAAGGACTCCTTATTCTTCTTGAAAGTTAGGGCAGTATGAATGGAATGTTTTGATTTACTATAAACCCCCCCAAAATCAATTAATTTCCATACATTCTGACAAGTGAAAGGTTGTGCGTTAGGGCTGATGGGGAGCAACAGTTGGGTGGTGAGAGGTCAGGGTACAGCCAGGGGTAAGGAGAGTGGGAGATCAGAGCTCCCTGATGGGGTTTAGCCAGGGGAAGATAAATTACCCCTGTGCTTGGTGTTGAGAGGAAAGGACTGGGGGAGAGTGTGGTATCTGAGATGAACGCACCTGAGCACTGGGGAAGGTGGGATCAACCATCAATCGGAGGGCTGAAAAACAGAAAAAGGAAAAGGCAACCTCATTCCAAGAACAAGGGAGCTGGGGGATGTGATAGCCTCCCCTCCCTCCTGACTCCATGCTGCCTCGGGTTGCCTGGGGTCATAATTATGCTTTGTTGCCTGTCCATCAACTCCTACAGAAGGATCTTCAAATGAGGTGGCCAGCAGTATTTCTCAAGAGCAAATACTCAAGAATTTGGATGGAAAGGACTGAAAGAGGAGACTTTTCTTTTCCATCTCTTTCCCTCCCTCCTGACCCTTTTATGTTCTCTCTCTTGACCACCCAGTCATTCCTTCTTCTAGAATGCACTGAACAGCTCTTCTGTGTGAGGCTCTACGTTACTTATGATGAGAAAAACCAGACTTCTGAGATATGGTCCAATTTTTTTCAAAAGACATTGAGTCATCAGACAAGCCTTCTGTGAATGCTGGAGATGCTGGGTCTACAATTATGAACACGGCACTGATTGTGATCTCCAGAAACCCATTCCTATGTAGGGGAGACAGACATGTCATTACTCATTTGTTTATTCATTAAATCCCCGGGTGAGGTGCTGAGACTGTTGACTATTTATTCAATCTATAAAGGCAGGACCATGCCTGGCCTCTAGTTGACATGCAATAAATATTTGACAATGAAAACAATGACATTTATTAGGACACCTGCAATGTGTAAGGTGTTTTACATGCCGTATTATTAATCCTATCCTCAACCTTGTTAAAAAAATGATGTGGTCAATCCCATTTTGCAAATGAGGAAAAGAGACACAAAGATGTTGGGCAAATTGCTAATGTTAAATACCACTGAGAGGTAAAATGTGGATGCAGGTCGGCCTGAAACCGGTTCAGTTTCCAACTCTTCCACTCTGATTTTTGCAAAAACACGTGAATGAAAAAATACTAAGCATTATCTATTTCAAAATGATGACACTAAAACCTTTCTAATTCAAGAAACAATTATCCTAATTGGTAGGAAGTCTAGTTGGTAGCATATTTTGTAAGGCATGAACCTTTATAAATATATAAATGTAACTGGTATGTCCCCATATTGCACTAGCCTATGGTCTCTGTAGCACAAACACCCAAAATTTCCTATTCCAAAGGCTCCTATCTGCATGACTGTAGGACCTCAGTAATATCCAGCTAAAGTCTCTTTTCAATTATTTTTGGTATCCACATATTCTCAGCAGTAACTTAACTCTTGTCCTTCTATTCTGATCCCTTTGTTGGTGTCCTCTGCACAAATCACTTGGGGGAGTTGTCACCATCAAATTGGCCCTTAGGACATGGTAAGAGAATGTGATGCTCCTGATGAGGAAGAAGCATCCCAGGGTCACACAAAACACACTTCCACAAGTTTATCTATCGCAGCTACTACACGCCCGAGGTGGATCATCCAGGAGGCTCTGCACAAAGAGTAACTCGCCCAGCCCCTCCCGAGCCCTCCACCACCTCAGCAGTGAGTAGAGAGCTACTTGAATTGCCTGACACTGCTGTTCTTTTCTGTAGGACACACTGCATCTGAGCCAAGCTGTATTCCAGGCAGAAATGGAGAGAATGTTCCACTTCCCAACTCTGCATGACCCTTTATGAGCTGGCCTGAGGAAAAGGTGCTTATATGTAATGAACTGATTGTAAAATTTTTCACCCCTCACTGCCATATACACTGAGAGTAAAGCCACTGACACTGGTTAGGTCACGTGGCTGGCTTTCTCCAATGGGACAATAATGCACCCAATGTAAGCAGAAGCTTAAAAAAATACTCCCAAGAACATGCGTGGACCAGATCGCTAGAGGATGAGATGGTGAAGCAGAGGAAACGGTCCCAGCTAAGACCACTTCAGATTACCAACACTCAGCTGATCACATAGGTCCCGGGAAAAACAAAAGAATGGCCCACTAAGACCAGCCCAAGGCAGCAAAATTACCAGATTAAGTCATAGACTTGTGAAAAATAACATATGCTTATTTTAAACCACCATATGTAGGGAGCCGGGTGGTATATAGCTATAGTGGACTGACGTATTGTGAGTTGTCTTGCAAATTATCTCATAAAAGCAGATTATTTATCTTTTGCTGCCAACATTTCACTCCGAAAGGTCAGAGCCCATCTGAGGAAGAAACACCATCCTTCCCTCTACTTTTTCCTGCATTAGCCCTTTCCTCTCCACTCTCTCCCCAGGGATCTGCTCACAAAGTGAATTGTTGCTGCTACAAAGAAGCAGGGGATTGTGACCTGTTACCCACTCAATGCTTCTAATTTTAACTCCCCTCCCTTCTCCTATCCCCGTCTTTCTACATCCACCAAGTCACTAACCTCTTCTCTCCTCTCTCAATAAGAGAAAAATAATTAGCACAACGGTCTCAGGTAGGTTAATTCATGCAAATAGGTTCCTATGGGTATACCAAATCTATTGCTTCATTGGGCATGCATAGACAAAGCTGCTAAATTCTCTTCACACTACACAAGGACCTTACTATGGAAAAAAGAAATATATGCAAATGTAATCAATATACACTAGTATATCATGCATACACACACTCACTTGTGACTTATAGGATTACACAGATACCATAAGATTAAATCAATACAAATAAGTAAAGAAGACTGTGAAGAGAGAAGTTGAAGAAGATTGTATGATGTAATGATTGTTACCACTAAGGGCAGATGTTATTTTGGCTTCTATCATACATTAGCATTACATATGCTTTCTTAATTGTAACAGATTCTAAATTAGCAGGACATGAATCAACAGTGCTTTTGTGCCTTCATCCTGTCTTGTGATTTTTCCAAGGACACAATTTCAAACTTTGACCTTCAAGGAACCCATTGCTTTCAGCTGGTAGGAGACTAGCCCCAGTCTTTCCAGGCCACCCTGGTGGCATCAGAGGAAATTAGTTCTGCTTTTGCTGGCATGTTTCCAAGAATGCCATTCCATTTAGACTCATCTCTTAGATACCTGTAGATACGTCCTCTTTTCCTTCGATTTGTTGAAGGAACTTGAACAATTTACTTGAAGCTGCATTCTTATCTTATGGTGATTGTAATATAAATGCATATTAAATTTAGGACTCTATAGAGTTTCAATAACTATATTAGTTAATCCTGAGACTCTCAACGGTACCCCAAAGCGTGAAGCTCTACTGCTTGAAGGTTTAGATCTTGGGCTATTACTATGCCCCTGCTCAGAATGCCATGATTTTGCCTGGACTATTGTAATACATTTCTATTATTCTTCCTGTATCCTCTCTTGTATTACTATAATTAATTCCCCACATAGATTCCAGTGTGATGTCTATAAAGACCAATCAGATTATGTCTCTTCCTTCCATAAGTACTCCTATTATTTTCTATTGAACTTATGATACAATTCAAGAAACTGCCACGTTCACACTAGCCCTTACCTATACCACCAACCTCTTTTGTCATCACTTCCTAGTCTGATAACCAGCAAGGAAATAGAAACTTCAGTATCACAGTCACATGGTACTGAATATTCTCAGCAACCTGAATGAGCCTAGAAGTGGAAATTCAGCAAGAAACATGGCCCTGAGAAGACCTGAATTTTGGCATGGTGCAACCTTAAGCAGAACCCGCAGTACTTTTCATAATATCCAGACAAACCCACAGAATGGATTTATAATCTATAGGGATGTGAGATAATGAATTTGTGTTTTTTAAATACACTTTTATTGGTGCATTGTAATTATACATCATAGTGAGGTTCAAAGTGATACAAACATATGTGCACACAGGACTCACGTATTTCCCTCCAGATCCCACCCCACACCCCTCTCCCTGTACATGTTAGTGAGATTGGTAGCAATACTTTCATCTATGGACATAGTATTATTTGAACTGTTACCTTCATCAAGCCCCC
This sequence comes from Glis glis, assembly GCA_004027185.1. Lineage (NCBI taxonomy): Eukaryota > Metazoa > Chordata > Mammalia > Rodentia > Gliridae > Glis > Glis glis. Next base: position 11,101 of record PVJS01036085.1, read on the forward strand.
TTTTTACTCTCTCCACCCTCCTCCTCCAATCCCCTTCCACTCTTCTCATTCATCTGAATTTGTGTTGTTAAAGCCACTAATGGGTAGTAATATTTTTAGTTAGCAATCAAAAAAATAATAATACAAGTAGCAGAGCTCATCTGGGAGGACTCCATGAAGAAAGAGATTCCCAGTCTCCTTCCACCTCTTCTAACTGCTTCTCCTCCATAAGAACATTTTATCCTTTTTAAGTAACACAAATCATAAGATTTGAATTGCTTTCAACTTCCAAAAGCTCAGCTGATGTTACTGACCTATCATTACACGTAGATGAAGTCAGTGTGTCAAAGAACTACCTGCACCCCCATATTCACTACAGCACTATTCACAAAAGCCAAGATACGGAATGAACCTGCATGTCCATCAAGGGATGAATCAGTAAAGAAAACGTGGTGTACATATACACAATAGAACACCATTCAGCCTTTAAAAAGAAGGAAATCCATCATTTGCAACAAGATGGACCTGGAGAACATTATGTTAAATGAAATAAGCCAGGCACAGAAAGGCAAATAATGCATGATCTCACTTATATGTAGAACCTAAAAACATTGAATTCATGAAAGTGCAGAGTGAAAGAATGGTTACCGGGGTGGAGGTGAGTATTGGAAAGATGTCGATCAAAAGATACAAAATTACGGTAAAGAGGAAAAAGTTCTGGAGATCTGTTGTACAATATGGTGACTATGGTTAATAACAGTGTGTTAAATTCTTGAAAATTCCTGATTTTAAGTGTCTGTGCAGCAAACAAAAAATAATATTTATGTAAGGGAATGCATTTGTCAATTGACTCAATTTAGGCATTTCAAAATGTATACATATCTCAAAATGAGATATGTTGTACACAATAAATATGTATGATTTTTATTTGCCAATTAAAATAAATATTCCTGTTGTATGGAATTATGAGAAGTCTGTGGGAAAGACCATCCAAAAAGAACATGGTGCATTTTTTTTTTTAGGAATTACAATATCTTCCTCATCCCATTTCTTTCTAATTCAGGCTCCGATTTAGTGACCTGCTCCTGCTGCCCATGTTCTGAAACAACATGAGAATTACAGCCTCGTTGACTTCCTCAGTGAAAATTCTTCAGACTTGAGTCACACCGTGGACTCTTTCCTTGACACTGCTTCTTGAAAAGGTATTTGTACAGCAAAGTAAGAGGCAGTCAAAATGCTCAAGTCCTATTTTATCTACTGAGAGACATTGGAACATTGTCATTCATTTATTCCCTTGAAAAGACATTAATCTCTTCAACACTAAATACAAGTATTACAGATAGGAAGAGGACAAAATCTCCACCCTCAGTAGCTCATAGGGAAATTATGTGGGAAGAGACAGCCACACCAGACTGTGCGGTCCATCCTATAGTCCAGGGCTCTCTAAGGTCAAGGTGAAGGGAACAGAGTGCAGATCCCGGGCATATGATGGTACGGTGTGTCCCATGCTCAGTTTGTTTCACAAGGATGGATGGACAGGTAGGAAAGAATGCTGGGAAGATCATGGTGATATTTGTATTTAGGGAAAGTCTTCTGGTACAATGGGAAGATCAATTTCCCATAATCTCCTGAGCAACATTCACTTTTTATTGTTTTAAAAATTATTCTCCTTGTTGAAGTATGTCCAGTGGGCTCCTACTATGCTGCATAATGCTAGCTACTAGTCTTTGCTCTCAAAATACATATATTAGTGACTACCAAAAAAATTTGTATAATTGATACACCCATTTTCATAGCAGCATTATTCACAACAGCAAAAGGTGAAAACAACCTACATGCCCAGCAGCAAAAAACTGAATAAATATCCGCCAGGCATGGTTGTTGGTACACGCCTATAATTCCAGTATTTGGGAGGTTGAGACAGGAGGATTTCAGGTTCAAAGCCAGCCTCAGCAACTTAGCAAGGTACCCAACAACTGTTTCCAAAGAAAAAATAAAATAGGGTTGAGGGAATACCTCGGAGGTAGAATGCCTTTGAGTTCAATCCCCAGCACCACACACACACACACACAACCTGAATAAATAAAATGTGATACATTCAATAGAATACTATTAAGCTTAGAAAGGAAGGGAATTTTGACACATGTTTCAACATGGATGAAACTTGAGAACATCATGCTAAGTGAAATAAACAAATCACACACAAAAAAATGCAGCATGATTTCATTTATATAAGATAGCTACAGTAGTGAAATTCATACAGACAGAAAGTAGAATGGTGGTTTCCAAGGGCTGGGGTTAGGGAGAATTGGCAGTCAGTGTTTAAGGAGCATAGTTTCAGTTTTGTAAAACAAAAAGGTTCTGGAGATATAGTTGTAACGGTTGCACAATGATGAAAATATACTTAATGCCACAGAACTACATGCTTAAAATTGTTAAAATTGGCCTGGCGTGGTGGTGCATGCCTTGGAGTTCTAGTACTTGGGAGGCTGAGATAGGAGGACGGCAGGTTCAAAGTCAGACTCAGCAACTTAACAAGGCTCTCAGCAACTTAGCGAAGACCCTGTTTCCAAATAAAAAATAAAATAGTTCTTGGGGTGTTGCTTAGAGGTAGAATGCCCCTGGGTTCAATCTCCAACACCACAAGATAGTTAAAATTATAATTTTTAGGTTGTATATATTACCGCCAGATCAAAAGATATAGATGGTAGATAGATAAATGATAGCTTTCAAGCAAGAGACAAATTTCCAGTCCCACTCTGTCTCAGTCCTGGAGTAGGGCTCCACAGTGTGCAGCATGTCAGGGACTATCTGACCACTGTATCTGTTCCGTCTTTCTCTGGATTCCTTCCCAGCTGCTCTCTCCTGAACATGGAAAGGACTTGTCCTCAGCTGGCCCATATAAAACAGAGACCAGTTGCACTTCTCATCAAAATCAAAATGACAAGGGAGTTCATGAGATTGTTTCCTACATCCCACATCTTTATTTGTACCAAGAGACAAACCAGTCCTACTCTTGTCTGTTTTGTTCTGCTGCATTGGAAAAATTCCATCTCTCTAGCAGTGTGTGGTCATACGAATAGGGCCACAGGTAGAGAGACAATCTTCCCGATGTCTCCATCTCTTGACTTCTCCCTCCTCTTTGGCATGAGGCCAAGAATCCAGATATTTCCAAGCAAAAGGAGAGGAAACACCTGCAAATTGAGGCAGCCCCGAGGACTAAGTTGACCACTCTGAGTCAAAAACCGGAAAGGTTGCTTGCTATACAATGGGACCCCAGGAACCTGGTGCCTGCTGAGATGGCACCAGAAGACAAACCACCTGAAAAACAAAGGTGCTGTCAAAAACAAGCATAATGAAACAGCAGAGAGAGATAAAGCGGCATAGGTAGAACAGCAAGTGCGCTGAACTAGACTTCAAATGACCTGAGTTCAAGTCGAGCTTCATGATGCTGATAAACTCTCCTTCCCTCTCTAAGCCACAGGATCCTTACTCATTATAATGCATAGTCAGCAGGATGACAAAATGTCAGGAATATGATATATTATTTTTGGAATTAACCAAAAAATGTTCATTATTCTCTTTTTGGCATATCAAGAAACAGTCCAGTTCTGCAATGACATACTGGTCTTTCCTCCAATGCATCTATGCATCCCTCCTGTGAAAGATGCCACCATTCATTTCCCCCCAAGTGTGTTACTATCTTATTAAATACCTACTATGTGCTAGACATCATGCTGACTGTACATCTTATATCTCATTCTAGCCTTCACTTCTGAGGCTTGGATTGCTTTGGGGATGTTCCACTGGCTTATTCTTTCAAATATATCTTGTCTTGCAGGCTTGAAACCCCACCTGGGGCCAGCATTGTTGTTGGAGGCCTGGCTAGGGCTAGGTGACACTGAAGGATGCTTTCAGTTCTCCTCCAGCTCCTGTTTCCTTCCTAAATGTGTCTGAATTTCAGTTTTCATGCTACCTACTATATTTAATTGTCTGGTAAGGGGTCATAAGGAGTGGGGGAAATAGTCATAGCCTTACCAGTCAAACAAAATAAGGATTTAATGTCACCACATGAATCCAACTCCACCTTGGAGATTTTTTTAAATGGTGTCTTCACAGAATGATTTTTTTTAACAATGTACATTTTTTAAAGTGTTTATTCTATGTGGGGGAAGAAGCATCTGTAGGTGATAGTGGCTCCTCATTATGTCACATAACTATGGACTGGCCCCCAAGGATTTCAAATGTGGACAGGGCCTTTGAGAACATTTGGCCCAGAGGTGGTGAACTTCCATGTTCACCAAGGCAAGAAGGGAAGATAAATGAGTGGTGCCGGTCAGGGAAGTGCACTGCAGAGGCCAGACCGCATTTAAAGGCAAAGCTGCTACTGAGGTCCAAGATTGATGCCCTGTATGATTACAGGAATGCTCTAATGCATCCAGATTTCAACATGCTGGCAATTAACTTAAAAATATGTTAATATTGTCACTAAATGCAAGTATTTTAGACACTATGTAGGCCTAACATAACATTTCAACACAGCCCATGGACTGTGTGTGAGCTTGTTGATTTCTGACTTTGTCCAAACTTCTAGTTTTATAGAGATGCAGGCAGTAGAAAGGCATGGTCTAAAGTCATACCAAGCAAGACTGGAGAAACTGGAATGAGAATTCAGAGCTAAAGCCGATACAGAGCTTTTCTACTCCAACCCCAAGTGCATGGCCTCCGTGGGTTCTTCGTCCCATTTGGAAAGAAAACTAGAGAGACTGACATGCACTTAGAATGTGAGAGCAAAAACAAAGGGAGCCTGTGTGGTGGAAAGCGATGCATTTCTCAGAATTTCATTTGCTCAACATATTTTTGCCAAACAAATGTGCGGGGACTGTGTGAGGAACAGGGGATGGAAGATCCTCATCCTGGTGTACATCTTGCTGTAAAGAGACAGAAAGGCAAGTGTTCAGTCAAAGAGGAAACAATGGAATATGGATTGGGATTGAAAAGTGAAAGGGTTCATAAAAGCACAGGAGTGGGGAAGTTTCCCCAGCCTGTGGTCACCAGAAGTTTCCTACGACTGAAGAAGACAGTGACAAAGAAGAGCAGTAAACTTATGGATGACAAAAAGCGCAGCAGGTCCTAGAGTGTGTGACCTAAACCACACAATCCCAAGAGGCAGAGGAAGGCCATCTTCCAGCCACCCCAATGGGTGGCATCTAAATAAACACACAATGAGTTGAGGTTTTACTTTGTCTCTCGTAGTTTCAAAATGGTCAATACATAGTCCTGTGTAGCAGGCACCATTTGTTGTGGATGGTGTTGATGTTGATGGATTCATTAGAAGTCTCTCACATGAATGACAATGGAGTTAATCAACGTGGCGAGATCTGAGAAGGCCAGGGAGGAGAAGAGGCATCTCTTCTCTCTCTCCTTCCTTCCATCAGTGTCCTACTTTTATTGAGGGTTATAACCAAAGCAATATATGACTTTATTAATCATAGCAAAGCAGTCATGGGGTAAGTCAGGGAAAAACATCAAGGCAGTCACAGATGAATTAGGGAAGGAAAGGGTAAACAAGGAAGATGTCAGGGTCTTTGCTTATCAGTCTCATTTGGTCGTTGGAGATTTGTCTGTGTGCAGAAATCTCCACTTGGGTGGGGAGTTTTGCCCCTCCCAAGCCGGACCGAGGTGACCTCAAAGCTGATGACTAACAAGACCTGCAACATCACTGCTGGAGAGAAAATGTGCAAGAGACACGGATTTTCTTCTTTTAAAGATAACCTAGATGTAATTGCTTGTGTGTACCTGACTTGGGCACTTCTGCCACAGTCAAGGCGGGGACCTGTGCCTGTTGGTTCACAACTATCTGTGCTAAATGCCAGCTCCAGGCTTAGGAAAAAGAATTCCTCTTCAGTTTATTTCCAGCCTTCCTGTCATCAAACACATTGAAGAAACTTAAAGCCCATTGGCTGGGGATGGTATTAAAGGAACTCAATCTCCAGATGGCTTTCAATTTCCTGGTTGACAGGGTTTTTAGGACATTGACTCTGAAGACAAGCATGTGATGTGTGATTCCTACCTCTGCCACTTACTACCTGTGTGTTCTTGAGCCAATTGTTTACTTTATCCATACTTCTGCTTAAGCATCCTTATAAAATGGGGATCACAATAGTACCAAAACATAGAATTGTCATAAGACTTAAACGGTAAAGTCGCAAAATTTGCTTGGAACAGTTCCTGATATCTAATATTTACTATACTCACCCTTACAACTATTAGGGAGACTGGATACAGTGATCTTTTTTTAACTTTTTATGTTCATTTATTGGTGCATTGTAAGTATACATTTTGATATATGTCAGGGTATGAACATCATACATGCACACATTGCACATACAGTGATCTTTAAAGTCTCTTCCAATGCTGGGATTATATGGTTTCCCAGGGAAACCATTGGATGAGGAGGTCTGATTGTATGCATGCTTACAGTGAGGATGGGGGATGGGAAAATAAAAAGTCAAAAACAAATCTGTTGGCTAGGCATCACTTGGTGGAACAAGAGAAATGGAAGAATACTATCATTCCTATGCTCAGTGAGCTCCCAATCATTTTCAGAAGTTGAAAATTATTCATATGAACGGAGAAAGGGGCAGAGAGAGAAGGCACGTGGGAACTCCCCATCTGAAATATCAGAACTAGCTTGTTCACTTATTCTATAACTGTTCCCTGAGCATTTCTGCCATGCTGAAATTGTCCTGGATTCTGTGACATAGGAAAGATTAAGACACAGTGAAAATATCATCACAAAAGGAAGTTGGGAGGGGCCAAGGTAATACAGGGAAGGGTTATTTAACCCCACCCTGGATGTGTCACAGCCTCTGTCATCTTTCATTTACATTTTGTGGGTATGTGTATGTGTGGTACCAGGGATTGAACCCAGGGGTGTCCTACCTTTGAGCTACACCCCCAGCAATTTTTACTTTTTATTTTAGAACAGGGTCTCCCTAAATTGCTAAGCTGGCCTCAAACCCACAATGATCCTCCTGTCTCAGCCTCCCAAGTACTGCGGTTACCCACGTGTGCTGCCACACCTGGCTCTTCATCTGTATTTTTACAACAGCCTCTGCATTGACCTCCATGCCTCCCATCTCACGCCTCCTAACCCAGTCTCCTCACTGCCCAGCAGAGGCCTTCAAGCATAAATTGGATGTCACTGCACTGCCTGGTCAGTGTTAACACGGTCTGTGGATCTTTCAACATCTGGCCCTAGTGAACTTCTCTTGACTCACTTCCAGGCACCACCACCACCCCCGCCATCACTAAACTTGTTTCAGTTCAGCCTGGCCAAACACTCTTTCTTCAGGCCTCAGCTTAAATTATGCCTTTTCTATAAAGCCTTCTGTGATCTCCCCTCTATGTACACACAGATCTCGATTAAATGATCCCGTGCTGAGATCCCTCTGTGCCCTGTACTTACCTATTCGGGGACTCTTATCCTTAGTCATTGTAATGCTCCTTGTCTCCACTAAACTCTGAGCTGCACAAGGACACATACCAGGACCATTTTGTTCAGGACTTACTCCCAACATGTCATAGTCTCTAGCATACAGTTGGTGATCAATAAGTGTTTGGTGCAGTGACCCTCCTTTTAGGAATGACCCACCACCAGATGAGCTTCTCAGTGTCTATGTAACCCAGCACCGTCCCTCACCCCTGGTCTCCTGAGATCCTCCCATTTCCTTTCCAGTAGAGCCCCCTCCTGCTGCCCACACCTCCCTCTCCTCCATTCCCTGTGGATTAGTTCTGCAATTAGCCTTGCTTTATAAGGCTTGAGTTCACTTTGAAGCTGTGGCTACACATGGCCACACAGACCCTGGTGTCTCACCCTCCAATTGCCAAGATCCTCGGTGACCTGACAGCAAAACATCTGTGCAACTGACTCATCTCAGTTTTCTTTTCATCTACATGACTTGGCACTACTTGGGCACTGCCAGAGGTCGGGCACAGAGTCCCTGATGCTGTGACAATTTTCCTCTGGTCTCTTGAAATCATCAAGGGCTTATATACATGGGTAAGGCTTTTTTAATCAGGGAACAGCTGCTTGTGGTGAGGAACCCATTTGTTGCATCCACTATTTAATTAGTAACATTTCACAAAGCAGAAGGAGAGGAGTGAAGTCTGTAACTGGGAGGGAGAATTGGAAGCCATATGTAAAAGCCATAAGTGATGAACATTGGAATAACGTGCCCTGATCGAAGAATTTCCAGGTAAACAGTGAAGGTTTCTTTTTCATGACTTTACAAGGTGAAGCCATCATTAGACATTTTCCAAAAAAATCAGTTTAGACTTTATCCTTTAAAACACAATGGGCCATATTAGAAGGTGTTCTTTCTCATTATTGTTTTTAAAAAATTTATTAAATACTCAAGAGTTTAAGCTGGGCATGGTGGTGCACGCTTGCAATCCCAGTACTTGGGAGGCTGAGACCGGAGGATCTGGGTTCATGGCCAGCCTTAGCTACTTAGTGAGGTCCTCTGCAACTTAGCAACTTAGTAAGACCCTGTTTCAAAATAAAGAACAAAAAATAGGGCTGGGGGTGTAGCTCGGAGGTAGAATGACCCTGGGTTCAATCCCCAGTACCACGAAATAAAAACAAATACTTATGAGTTCTTTTTTTTCTTTTATTGGTGTATTGTAATTATACACCACACCGAGGTATAGAATGATAGGAACATACATGCACACAACTCGTGGAGTGTTTCCCTCCACGTCCCATGTCCCATCCCCTCCCTCCTTTTTCCTATACATGCCTTTGAGATTGGCATTGGTAGTTTAACATACGTACGTAGCATTATTTCAACTGTTACCTTCTTTTTTTAATTTTTATTTTTATTTATTTTTTATTACCTTTATTGGTGCATTGTAGTTATACATTTTGGTAAGTGTCAGGGTATCAGAAGCATGCATGCACACATTGCTCATTTAGTCCTCCCTCAAATCCCACCCCATTCCCTCCCCCTTCCCTCCTTTCCATGTTCAGCATAGTGATAGACTCTGATAAGTTTGTTTATACACATCATGTGCATTAGTGTATTTCCCTCTTCCCCCCTCCCATCTTCCTCAGTTAGGTTGCCTTCTTTGCTCAACTAAACATTTCTCCTCGTTTGTCTGGAGTTCCTTCTAAGTCCCATTCTCCCTAGCTTCCACATATTAGGGAAAACATCTGACTTTTTACTCATTGTGATTTACTAATCTCACTTAGCATAATGTTCTCCAGTGCCCTCCATTTCCCTGAAAATGATGTAATTTTGTTCTTTATGGCTGCATAAAATTCCATTGTGTACATATCCCATAGTTTTGTAATCCATTCATCTGTCTATGGACACCTTGGCTGGTTCCAAAGTTTGGCAATTGTGAATTGTGCAGCTATAAACATAGATACACATGCATTAGTCTGGTAGTTTGGTTTCAGTTCTTTTGGGTAGATGCCTAGAAGTGGTATTGCTGGGTCATATGGTAGGTTCATTCCCATTCTTCTGAGGATCCTCCACACTGTTTTCCAAAGTGGTTGCACTAA
>PVJS01036086.1:0-20650 GCA_004027185.1 Glis glis
GATGAGATTCCTTATTCCCATATATGTAAAGAAGAGTATATCCATTCATCTGTTGCTGGACATCTCAGCTGGTTCTATAGTTTGGTGATTATAAATTGTGCAGCTATAAACATAAATATTCATGCATTACTATGGGAGTCTGGTTTCAAATCTTTTGGGTAGATACCCAGGAAGGTATGGCTGGGTCATATGGTTAAATTCATTCCCAGTCTTCTGAGGATCCTCCACATTGTTTTCCAAAGTGGTTGCACAAATTTGCAATCCCACCAACAGGATTACAAAATTTGGGGATATATATATACAATGGAACTCTACTCAGTCATAAAGAAGAACAAAATTATGTCATTTGTAGGGAAATGGATGGAACTGGAGAATATTATGCTAAGTGAGATTAGTCAGTCACAAAAAAATAAAGGGTTGGATGTTCTTCCTCATATGCGGAAGCTAGGGAGAAGTTGGGACACAGGAGGGACTGCAGACAAAGGAGAAACCTTAGTGGAATGAGGGAGGGGACCTAACTAAGGGAGATGGGAGGGGGGAGGAAGACTTCAAGAGGGAAACGCCTCAAAGGACATGATGTACATACACAAACTCATCAAAGCCAATCACTGTGCTGAACATGGGAAGGTGGGGAGGAAGAAGGAGTGGGGTGGGGGAAACTGGAGAAGGGCTCAATGAGTGCTGTGTGCATGGCCTCTATCACCCTGAACTGCATCAAGATGTATGATTACAATGCACCAATAAAAAATAAATTAAAAAATTTTAAAAAGAATAGGATAAAACCTTCATATCAGAAGAATCAATGAAACAGAAAGATTGACTCCACTGAATCCTGTTTTATTCAATAAATGTAAAAATTATGCACTATCATTAATTCCACAATAGTAATGCTCACACATTTTGAAAAAGAAAAACTTGTAAGTTATCAGGAACTCTACATTCTGTAAGCTTCAGCAGGTCTGTTAAATTGTCCTTGATTGAAGCTGTTTTTCAAGATCATTGAAAGTATGTTGACGCTTTATTTTCTAAGATGGCGTAGTTGTTTGAGTCATCCAGAAGACCTTAAACTCCTCACACTCACTTTTTATATCAAGGACATTTTGTACTTTCTTTTAAATTTAGTTTTGTGAGTCACCATGTGAAGTGCTACACTTTTGAGTTTGAATTAATTTCATGTAGTTTAGAGCCACATCTTTAGTAATTTTGCCAATTTGCCTTTGACTTTAGAACACTGATTTTTAAAAAGTCACTATTAAGCCTGGATGTATCACTTGAATCTCACTATAATGTATAATTGCAAGACACCAAGAAAAGAATAAAATTTAAAAGGTCACTGTTAAGGAATTTTATCAAGAATCTAGGTATAGTTATGTTATACACACACACACACACACATTTAAGGACTATATTCTTTTATGATGTTAATGTGGATGCATTTTGCAAATATGCTTATGATTTTTTAAAATTTGCTTAATCTGAATGGAATGGAAGCAATATAAATACCCATGTAAGTCCGAAAGAAATGGAGAGAAAATCTCTGAAAGTCTTTAAAAAAATGTAGCCCTCTGCCCATAATGCTTCAAAGGTACTACTTTCGGCTTATTTTTAGATTTATGATTCAAGAATTCCATTTAGCAGGACTCTCATTCAAATGCAGAAAGGAAAGGGAGCCTAAAGGGAAGATTAAGTGACTCACTGACATAAATAGACCGAGGAATCGTCGGGTGAGTCATGCACAATGAAATCGCATGAACAAAAAGTGCACGTGGAAAAAATATCGAATTACATATATAAAAAAAATGTGCATCCACATTATATGTATGTATCTATATTGAAATAATGGGAAGAACCGATGGTAATAGTTTAGAAAGACAATATTATACAATGCATTCTAAGAAGAATAGGAATTGAAGATGGGAAGTTATGAATTTATAAACATATATATGAATAAATTATATACAGACAGATTTCAAAGATTATATTTTTTCCTAAGAATGCTTACATTCTCAAACTCTGCTAAGATAATGAAACACTCTCCTACTTTTCACCTTTCAATCCTGTAATTTTATTTTTATTCACTACTAAAAACTGGAATGGTTAATTTAAGATCGAATACTGTCTCAAATTATCTTTCAGTGTGCCACAATAGCTATAGTCTTCTAATCTTCGATATATGTTTTTTTCCATCTTATTTTCCTGTCTGCAGGAAAAATGTTCACAGCACATTATATTTGAGTCCTATTCATTATTTCTTGACAATGAACACTATCTACCACAAAATAGCATCATTTATTTCATTCATAAGAACATTTTATTAACCTAAAGTATTTAATGATAAAATCAGGTACTTTGAGAGTCTCATTGATCATATGACACAGGCCTATTTTCATGAACAATTCATATTACTTCCTGCTGACAAACTAGCAATGTCACAATTTACCTAGACTGCTGCTCTTTGAATACCCATCGAAGGAGTCCTTATGCCAGTTCTTAGAAAAAAATAGGAGATAATTTTCAAAGAAATCAGAGATCGCTTAAAACGCCTTTGTTACTTTTTATTGAAAAGACTTCTCAAACTTGTTTCATGAAAATAATAGGGAAATGTAAGTATTTTGTAAGATCTAGAATATAAATGGACATTGTAACTTCTGAAAGATAGGCTGTTTAAATTTAGGGGATTAAGAAATCGAGAAAGAGATTAAAATGATCTTGGCCTTAGGCAGCTCATTAATTTTACAGAGATGTGGTCTCATATATCCTTCAAGAACATATTTGAAATATCCAAGTTTTTCTTTATATTTTGAATAATATGTCATATTCTCAAAACTTCTGTCTAATATATCCCAAACTGAATAATACAAAAAAAAATGAAGGGAAAAATGGGTATACCTTAAATCATGTACCATTTGTTTAGTTAATTCAGTAGGAAAAGGGAAAAATAACATGTGTAAAGCAATTTTATATCAGTATACTGTTTCCCACCTTCTCATTATACACAATATTAATTCCAAGGTCATCAGATTATTAATACATAAACATCTTCATTAGCACAGACAGATAGCTTTCCAATAATTGATCAGCATAACTTTTTATATGCCTTGTGCAATTTTCTAGAAATTATATGATGAAAAGAATATGCAAAAATTTTAATTTATTAAAGTAACATTTTAATAGTCATTGAAAATATGCAAAAATAGCAAAATGGCATGAAATATTTGATCATATTTTTTTTAGAGAATAGATCTGAATCAGAAATTTTCTCTCCCATTTCATATTAGTCTATACAATTTGAGATTCATCAGACAATATATGATTAATAAAATACATGTGGATCACCTTCTATTATACATTCTGTAATTAAACATAGGTTCAGTTAAACTGCTTTGTTCTTACAGTCAGTTCTCCTGCTTTCTCCCTCATCTGTACCTCCATTTATTTGTTTGTTGGGGGGACAATACTGGGGATTTCACCCGGGGGTATTCTACCTCTGTGATCCTCCTGTCTCAGCCTCCCTCCCAAGTACTGGGATTATAGATGTACACTACTGCACCCCATTATAAGAGGACATTTTGACACAGATATTTAAAAATCCAGGTGAGATATCAAGGAGGTATAGAGCGGGTGCAGTAGCACACCACTGTAATCCCCGTACTTGGGAGGCTGCGATAGGAGGATCACAGCTTGAAGGCTAGCATGTGGTAACTTAGCAAGACCCTGGTTCAAAATCAAAAGGGCTACAGGTGTAGCTCAGAGGTAGAACACCTCTTGGTTTAATCCCCAGTACCACACATGCGCACGCGCACGCGCGCGCACACACACACAGATTCACACACACACACACACACACACACACACACACACATCCCCGTTCTCACTCTCACTCTTGACCTCTACTACACTATTTCCTTTCTAGAGATTAAAATGACCACATTAAATTGGAACTCAACAAGAGCTGTGTGCCTATATGTTTCTATCGCATCAAACCTCACTATGATGTAAAGTTGCAATACATTAATAAAAATTAATTTTAAAAACAGTAAGGTAACTGATATCTTAAAGATGTAACCATGCTTATGTCATTTTTTCTGTCAAAATAATTTTTACCCAATTTGTACATCATAATAAATTTTCTTCAGTATTTTAGAAGCTTAATGGGCTAAAAAAATCTTACCAGATTACAAAAAACTTGAAGAAATACAATTTTCAGAAAACAACAAATTTTCAAATATTTCTTTTTAAAATTTACTTTAGTGTATTGCCATACATTTTAATGAGGTTCAGGGTGATAGACACACACATACACTCAGTACTTGGTGTGTTTCCTGTGGACTCCACTCTGTTCCCTCCACCTCCCCATACATATTATTGTGATTGGTATTATTAGTATCATATATGCACATAGCATTATTTGAACTGTTTTCTTCATCAAGTCTCTTTTCCCTCTCCCTTCCTCCCTCCCCAAATCCCCTTTCACTACTCTATTAGCATCTCTCCTAATTTATATGAAGTCCCTTTTGTATCCCAATTTCTCTCTAGCTTCCACATATGAAAGAAAACATATGACCCTTCACTTTCTGAGACTGGCTAATCTTTATCTAACCCCAGTTAAAATGGCAATCGTTGAGAATACAAAAAATAAATTTTGGTGAGGATGTGGGGAAACAGGTACCTTTATAGACTGTCGGTGAGATTGCAAATTAATACAGCCACTATGGAGATCAGTGTGGAGGTTCCTCAGAAGACTAGGAATGGAACCACCATGTAACACAGCTATACTACTCCTGTGTATCTTTCCAAAGGAATTAAAGTCAGAATATTATATTGATATATGCATATCCATGTTTATACAGCACAATTCACAATAGCCAAATTATGGAACCAGCCTAGGAATACATCAATAGGTGAATGGATTACAAAGCTGCGGTATATAGAAACAATGAAATTTTATTCAGCCATAAAGAAGAACAAAATTATATCATTTGCAGGGAAATGGATGGAACTAGAGAATATCAAATGTGCCTTTTTGAAAAGAGCACATGTCAAACTTAAATATTTCTCAAATTTTTAATTTAAAGTATTGCAAAGGTTTGAACTGCTATTGCAAATTAATCTCAAAACAAAATATGTACAAAATCTAAAATATAAAAACTGGAGCTCATATATCACATCCTAACTTACTAAAATCTCTTCAATGACTTCCATTTCCTTTTCACGTCTTCAGAATGTTATGATGTTCTGGCCTATTATTAGTACTTTGGTTTCACTTAGCAACACTCTCCTTCAACCATATTTAGGTCACATTGTTCTTTTGGTTCCTTGAGCATATGAAGCACGATGCTACATCAGGGCATTTATACATGCTGACTCACTTCCTGGCATCTCCTGTGGATCTGTGCACGACTTGATATTTTATCACAGCTCTCAGGTTATAGCTCACTGAATCCCTCACAGAGATGCCACTTTTGATATATTTTAGCTTTTATAAAACAATACTTATTTTGTCTCATTTTGTTTCATTCATTAGTCTAATACTGTTTATATGATTTGAACTGAAATCTTCATATTCACATATTTAGCTGGGTTTTTTTTTTTTGGTTGTTTTCTTAACGAGCACACAAAGCAATTATATGAAAAGGGATCTTGTTGTTTTATGTCACACTATTCCCAATGTAAAGAGTATCACACATGAAAGGGGCTTAATGTCTAGCTCTTAAATAAAAAAAATGAAGCAAAATCAAATAACATTGTATGTAGAAAGCAAATGTATATTTCTAAAAAATCTGATCTAAATTTCCAGATTTTTTCATCATTTCATCTAGATGTTATGGTTTAAAAATAGAATGTCTCCTGGAAGAACTCATGTATTTTACTCATGTAAAATTGTAAGAGGTGATATAATTGAATCATGAGGGTTCTAATTTCATCAATGGATAAATCCATGGATGGATGAATGGATTTGTTGGGCGGTAAGATAGTCAGTTAGCTTGTGGCTAGAGGATGTGGGTTACTGGGGGTGTGGCCTTGGGACTATCTATCTCTCTTATCCCCTCCCTTGCTCTCTCTCTCTCACTCTGCTTCTCACAGCCAGGCCCTGAGCTCTGCAGATGCAAAACCTCTGAAAACCTCCAGAATGTGAGCAAGTAAATCTTCCTTTCTCTAAGTTGTGGTCATCAGGCATTTGGGGTTACAGCAGTGATACTTCTGACTAAAACACTAAAATACTTACTATAGTTTTTCCTTCTTTTGGAAATATATATTGATAATTACAGCAAGAAGGCTTTTTGAAAGTTCTGTTTAATTTTTTTTTTTTGCGGTACCGGGGATTGAACCTAGGGGTGTTTTACCTCCGAGCTATACCCCCGGCCCTATTTTTTGTGCTTTATTTTGAAACCGGGTCTCACAAAATTGCGGAGGCCTCACTAAGTAACTGAGACTGGCCGCGAACCCGGATCCTCCGGTCTCCGCCCCCCAAGTACTGGGATTACAAGCGTGCGCCACCACGCCTGGCTTCTGTTTAATTTTTAATGAACAAGTGATCATTGTATATAGTTAATGAGTACCATGTGAACATTTGATACATCTATACACTGTGAAATAATCAAGTTGGTCTAGTTAAAATATCCATCACCTCAAGTATTTATCATTACGCCCTATGTTTAAGCTACTGTGAGATACTGCTAATATACATATTTCAGGCATAAGTAATTCTAAAATACAAATGGAACACAAATGAAGACAAGGATAAGATTTAAAAAACCACAACAAAATATTTTTTAAAAAACAGTATTAAAAAGGGGGTCATTTGAGGACAGATAAAGAAAAAAAAGGGAAGCATTAGAGTTGAATCCATTATAATTTCTATCTGAAGGAAAAGTAGAACAACTGAGATGGATTCAAGTTTATCTAATTGTGTCCAGACTTTAATGTTAACTTTTTCTAAACAAGTAAATGAGTATTGCCTTGAAAATTTGTTTTCAAGGCAAGTTTCCACTTTTATTAAATATCACGTCTCATCATTTTCCTTTCCAAACAAGTTAAGCCTGAGAAGTTCACCCAGCCATCACTTACTGAATTCTCAATAAGCTTCAGAAAATCACTCGAGTGTTTTAGATACAATATCTATTTTTTCATAGTTTTGTGAAATAAAAAGCTTAATATTCTAAAGATGTAAAGCTGAAGATCAGATATTTTAAGGTAAATCATACACGATCACATTGAATTAAATGTGAAATTAAAACCTAGGTCAACTTTTTGTTTTTTATGTTTATACATTTAACTTCTTTATTATGTATTGGGAGAAAAATTAGTATGCAATATGCAAATAATTGATATTGCCACTGACTTTTACTCTTTATCTTAGCTGTTTTATTTTACCAGTATAAACCTGCATGTAGAACAGTGCCTGTGGCCCAAACTACCAAATATTATTTTATGGAATCAATAGTTCAAATAACAAAGTGGTATTGTCATGTCTATGTACAATTGAATAGAGCAGAACGCAACACTGAGAAAAACAAGGAAACTCAATTGGAGTTGGGGGGAGAGTGATATTTTCAAATAAATCTGAGAATTACTGATGAAACCAGAACTTGAGGGGACATTATCTCAGAGACTGAGTAATTACAGAGAATTACACCATTGTGTTGGAATCAATTTTTGCCACACAATTTTGGTAATGTGGGTGTGAGGCAAGCTGGATAAAAAGAATTAAGAAACTAATAAAAATTAATTGTAATTAATATGGCCAAGAAGGCAGAGGAAAATAAATAGTGGAGAGGTAAAATGTGGATAATTTTACCATGTAACTGCAAAACTTTCATGAAAGCTTTGAAGTGGAAAATATAATAAATTAAGAATTCAGTATAAGTGTTCAAGAGCAACTTGGGCATAGCAGAAGACTGTCTTGGAAACTGGAAGAAGAGATAATAAAAAATAGACTGAACCAGAGAGACAAAAAAGCAAATTTTGGAAACACATAAAAGAGTAAAAGACAGGTAGGAAACCATAGATGATCTAATAAGTACATACAAAAGAATTAGGAAGAAACATGTTGGAGAAGCAATATTTGAAATCATACTGCCCTTGAATTTTCTGAAACTATTGAATAATAAAGCAACAGAGTCAAGAAAGAGAAATAAAAATAATCCTGTAGACCCTGATAAACATCCTGGTAAAACTGCTAAATACCAAAGATAAAAGGAACATTTGTAAAGCATGCAATGGCAGGTGGAGTGGAAGAGTGAAACTATTTTCAAAGGAACAACTCATTGTCAATTTTATAATAAAATCCATTGTCTTCATTAGAAAACAGAATAATATCTATAAAGTGCTAGGAGAAAAACACTGTTTCTATATCAAGAATGAATGTCTGCTGAATTAACATTTTACAGCACTAAGAATTAGGATATTTTCTAAGGTAATCACAGTTCTATTATCAACTTATGACACTAACATTTATGTAATACTCTCACCTAATTTTCTGTCCATATTCCAATTTTGCTAATTGACCTGTGATGTTCTCTATGGTAATCATTTCTTTCCACTACAGGATTATGTCTAAGATCCGGTATTTCTTTAGTCTCTTTTAATTGGAAACAGTTCTTCAGCCTTCTTCTTTTTTGAATTGATTTTATTTTTAAATAATAAGTCCATCCTATCTTACATAAACTGTTTCTCGGGTTGAGTCAGTTAATAATTTCTCAGTATTCTTTTCGTTATTCATCCCCAAACAAAATATCACATTCATGCCATTGTGTCATTCTCCAAGTAAGACATTGAACAGCACATAGTGTCCCTCTCCTTTCTTGCTGATATTCATTCCTGTCATTTGTCAAGGTGTGATTTACAGTTATGATTTCTCCTTGCAACTCTGAAGCAATCTGTATGGAGAAAACCTAAAATCCTATCACCACCCCTCCGTACCATGAGTTTAGCTATTATCAACCAGCAGATTCTTGACTTCCTTTTCTAATGCAAATGGATTTTAAAAGGCACTAGGTGTAACAATAAAAAAAATACTGCCACTCTGGGAGACAAATGTGTAGATTTTGTTTCAAGCTATATACTGAAGAGCCTGGTGACTTTGAGCAACTTTATTTCCCTATCAATAAAATGTAAATGATAATTATATCTAGCTAATAGGATTTTATAAGGATTGAATCAGTCAAAAAATGTAGTCGCTAGTAAAATTTATCAGCAAATGTTCTCATTAAATGTCAGTACCCATTATAAATATTATTTCTGTTGTAGTTATAATTATAATCATTAGTGTTCTTAAATATTAAAATAACTTTAATTTCCCTTGTCCTTTTTTAATACTTATTGTTTGAAATATTTAGGTGGTTTAAAGGAAGAAAACACAGATACTTCAGTAATAGAAAGTTTGGAAACAACATACAATTTACCTGGGTTAGGTAATTTAAAGTAAGAAGATTTATAAAAGCTACAGTAATATTGATGGGTTAAGTTATATTTTGATAGTACAGTCCTTTTGTATTTGTTCCAGTAATAAATAAGGGATTTTGTTGTAATATCACTCTCAGACATTTTTCTCTGGGTATGCTCTCCCTGAACTCCTAATTTTCCAATGTGGAGAAACCTTAATTAAAAGGAGCCTATTTGCATTTTGCAATGTACTTAATGAGCTGGGAAACTGACATCTCGATATGAAGAAGGGCAATTGTGTTTAAACAGAGAAAGGATGATCGTGAGAACTTCTCCAAGAGCTCAGTAAAGATCCTGATAATACAAAGGTCTCATTTCTACTAAATTGGATTTCTGATATCACAGTTTTCTTAAATGGCTTCCTTGAATGTCAAGGAGAGCTTTTCTTATGTCATCATTCAAAGCAATATCCCAGATTGGCAGAATTGAGTTCAAACTCTGAGAACATATTATACTCTACTCTTCCCTATTTATTTGTACATCTTTCACCTTTTTTGACATCCTAACATTATATATTTTAGAAAGAAAAATATCATTACATAAATCCTTCTGTTGCTTTCTTGTTTCTCCTATAGAATCTAAAAATATTTAATCAGAGTTCATTTTTCATATTGCTCTCATAGCCTAAGGAAAAGAAAAAAGTCTAAGAGTAAAATTTAATGATTTGTTGTAGAAAATACTGCATACTGAGCTATTTCTTCAATTATTCTTCCTAAGCTTTTCAAAATGCATTTTAAGTTGTATGAGGAATCACCAAACACAATATATGAGCCATTCTAACCACTCAAAGTTAATAGAATATGAACATATTGAACCTTTCCCCCTTCTATGTGAAACTACTATGAATATGAGGAAACTAGACAGAAATTGATAACAGTGATATGCTTTATCTATACTGAGTTGGTAAACAATCATTTTGCACTTAACTTTTTTAGAATTTCTCAAATGAGCAATCTTAACAAGAATAAAATAAACCTAGAGAATTCATTTCCTGAGATTTATTTGGTTTTAAAATATCTTTCTTAGCTAGGTATTGTGGCACACATCTATAATCCCCGGACTTGGAAGACCAAGACAGGAAGATCTCAGATTAGAGGCTAATGCAAAGTAATTTAGTGAGACCTTGTTTCAAAATAACAAATAAAATAGGGATAGGGCTGAGGGTGTATCTCAGAGGTAGAACTTCCCTGGGTTCAATCCCCAGTAACACACACACACACACACACACACACACACACACACACACAAGAAAGTCAGAATTCCATAAATATTGAATTGATTTTATTATTTCCTAAAAAATTTTCTTTAATGAATTATTAAGTGTCTCAATTCAAGAAAAATAGACGAGACACAGTATGTACCCACACCCGTTTCTATCAAATTGTAGTATTTAGTTATTCATGCTTCATCTAAAATAGTGCAGTTGAAGCCTACATTCCATTATATTAAGATAAGTAGACAGGTGTAACACAATGTTTATTGTATTGTTTCTAACGTTTACAATATGGCAGTTCTAGCTCTGTGATCCAATTTTTCCGTAGGGTCTCCTAGTTTATACGTGCTTGTGTGATTCTAAAAAGAAAACCAACTATGGATGTGCATGGGTAGTATGTCTTGACTCTGTACATACTTACTTATGGAAAAGAAGAAGAGCATAATGTTTCATGGAAGCCTAGGACATATAAGATACCAATATTTGCTATTCATGCATCTATTTTTTTGAAGAATGCTGAACTTTTAATTTTCTGTCATTGTACTACCTTTCTCTCCTGTATTAAAAAAACAATTAAGTCTAATGGACTTCATTGGAAATGTAACTTGAATATCACTGTTCAGAATAAAGTTAGTAAACTTGGACGGGATGTCGTTTAGTCTGGTCTATCCATACACATTAGTGTGAGTGATGTCCCAAACACAACATTTGCCAAACACAGTACAACAAGATGATCCAATTATTTACCTACTTCTTGGTTCCAGGAAGCATTTGACTTTGGTACCTCTAGTTAAAGTTGAAAAAAATCTATATTAAAATAGAACAATGATAAAATTTAATGTGTAATAGGCATACTCCTTCAAGGATACACTGAAAATTTATTCCATAGGCTTTTAGATTTATTCTAGGGTAGAAAATATAACATAAGTCAACATCTGTGGAATTCTTTACAAATTATGTGTTTTTTTAAAGTGATCACTACATACCCTATTTTCAGTGGTACATCCTGAACAGGGTAGTTTATATGCCTAAATAAGGAGTCCTGAGTGTGTATAATTTCCATTTTTAATCATCCGTTATGATATTTCTCTGAAAGTTGTTACTCAGAGTTAATTTGAGATAAATAAATAACATTTAAGTATTTCCCTTTTCCACTAGTACATATGGATGATTCCAAAAAGCCATGTTTTACAATGAGACTCTACTTACCTAACCAGAGAGGAATGAATGACTATTAGAGATGGACCCAAGGAAAAAAACCTCTTTTTTTTCCTAATAATCTGCAATTTCAGTAGATCTTTCTTGAATCCTTGACTTACAAACATTTGAACCAAAGATGAGCTAGACAAGTATGTTCTACCATGTGCATGGCAAAGCACAATAAGTTGATCCCATGGAAAAAATGAAAATGAAACTAAAGTGCAGGGAAAACCAATCATAACCTAGAGGCCAGGTTAAAAATAAAACAAAGGCACTCAGATTTGGATGCTACCAAGCTCTATTGTTATTTTCTATTCTAAACCTGAAGAATTTGTAATTTATGTTCTGTGTTTTCAGAACGAGATTATTTTTAAATTTTTCATTTGTGAGCACAAGTTTATCACTTGTAGCCAAATGATTCTTCATTGGTTCACTCATCATTTATCAGCACCACTATGACCGTTGGTGATAATCATGTGCTCTTATTTTGAACAAATCCATACAAAAAGTGATATTGGTGCTTATGACTTTGAAAAGAATCTGTGTGCATTTTCAGTATCTATCACAATAACATAAATAAATTCAATAAAGTGCAAAGAGAAGCCTCATTGTAACTATTCATTTGAATTTCTTAAGTAGAATTATTAGTTTCATTTTATGACATATTTTATACATGCTTTAATTATATCAATATTATCAAATTTTTTACTGAACGTCAGTTATCGATAACATAATGCTAAAAAGCAGAGCCTCTGAACTCAGACAAACTGGACCTGATTGAGATCCTGGTTTTATCTCTTATTTAGTTACAAAGACTCAGAAAATTTATTAAAAGTTTCATGGGAATTATACCACTCTATTAAAGTAGTATAACATTTAAAGGAGTTATAAATTTAAAATTTTTGAGTCATGCAGGGCTCTTAATGCTTGAAAGATTTAAAAATTAATGCTTTTATTTTTTTGTTTTTTGGGTGTGTGTGTGTGTGTAGTAGTAGTAGTAGTAGTAGTAGTGGAAATTGAACCAAGGGGCATTCCACCTCTGAGCTACACTCCTAGCCCTATTTTTTTATTTTTATTGTTTTATTTTGAAGAAGGGGCTCACTAAGTTGTTAAGGCTGGCCATGAACCTGCTATCCTCCTGTCTCAGCCTCCCAAGTACTGGGATTATAAGTATGCACCACCACGCCCAGCTACTTTATGATTTTTTATTAGCGTGTCATCAGGAGAAATATGTTTTTTAAAAAGATGTAAAGATAGAATTCTCATGTGGTAGATGATACATGAATAAATGATTTCTTAGTGGGAAAAACATGACAAAATAAGCAAACATTTACTCTCCAAATAAAGAAACAATTTTATCTAGGTACCTGGAGATAATAGATCAGAACCTATCTTCATAGTTTCAGTTTCCTGCATTCTCTGAAGTTCTGGGGAGACCCACTAACCAGGGAAGGTTGATAGCATAACTATAACCTGAATTTAGTTGCTTCCACTTGGCCAAGAAATTAGTTTTGTATGGTTGGGCGCTGCTTAGTATTATATGGAAAACACCACTGGCATGAGTTCCAACTATTATTTTCCTGATGAACCTATAAACCTTCTCCAACTTATTTTTCTCCACGAGTAGCTTAAAATATATGAAAACCATTCCTCGGTAATAATCATACACAGTTGCCTTTGAAAAATATAGCTCAGTGATTCTCCTTATTCTTAAAGTCATTAACCCGGAAGACCATGTTCGCTGTGGAATCGTGTAAGCATAATGAACCCTGTTTGCTCTGGTGTTTGAGATGATAAAAGGCAGCAAGATGTGGGCTTTTAGAAGTCGGAAAGCCTCGATCCCTAGTGATTTGCTAAGTCTCTTTAAAAAAAAAAGCCCTTTACTATGAGTGGTTTTCACATCACCAGCAATGTGTGAAATTTAGGTGTCTGACTCTGTAGGGAACTCCTTTAATTTGGTGTTTGTCCTCACACTTAAATCCAGCCACATAGAAGAAATTGGTTTGATTAGTACAACAAAACACAGGGAGAATTATAGTGCCTTTTGTGGCTTCTGCAAGCTTTCGGCATGCACTTCAAAACTGGCCATGTCTAATTGCTAATGATAAGCTAATGGTATTATGAACTCATGTGAAATACTTCTTTCTTTTCACTATAATAATTTTTGTACCTATCACCACCTATTCCTTAATGTGGCATGAATCAGGCACTGCATTCCAGAATCTGCTACTTACTAGACCTGATTTTCAGATAATTAGTTGGTTTCTTAAAATTAAACTTTCTTTATTTTCAAGTGAATTTTAAGATATAAGCCATAAAACTTTAATTAAGAGGATGTTATAGAGATCAGTGTGGAGATTCCTCAGAAAATTTGGACTGGATCCACCATGTGATCTAGCTATACCACTCCTGGGCATCTTTCCAAAGGGACTTAAATCAGAACATCATAGTAGTATATGCATATCCATGTTTATAGCAGAATAATTCACAATAGCCAAATTATAGAACCAATCTAGGTGTCCATCAATAGATAAATGGACAAAATTATGGGATATACATACAATGAATTCTACTCAGCAATAAAAAAGGACAAAATTATGTCATTTTCAGGAAAATGGATGAGTCTGGAAAACATTAAGTGAGATTAGCCAATCACAGAAAGTGAAGGGTCATATGTTTTCTCTCATATGTGGAAGCTAGGCAGTAATTGGGATACCAGAGGGACTTTAGATAATGGAAGAGAAACCCCAGTGGAGTCAGGAAGGTAGTCTAGGGAAGGAGGGGGGAGAGGGAAAATCAATGAAAGAATAGCTTCCATTGACATTATGTACGTATGTGAGAATACCAATGTCAATCTCAATATCCTGTATGAGGAAAGGAGGGGTGGGGAGGGAGCCGCGGGAAAGTCCACCAAGTGCTGTGTATACGTATGTCGCTATCACTATGAACTGCATCATGATGTGAGACTATAATGCACTAATAAAAGTACATAAAAAAGAGGATTATCCACCACACACTTTATATTCTTTGGCACTTAGGTTCTTCAACTCATTGTGGTTCTTTGCTTAGTGGAGTGACACAACCTTCATTTCTGAGGGGTCTGGGCTATTAGCCATCCTGCATAATTGTAGTTTCCCATAGGCTTTAAGCATGACAATAGATGATGCATTTTATAAGCCCGTGGATGGTAGTAGTGGCAGAGGTAATGTGTTCTTGGAAGGTAAACCAATATGGAGGATCTATTCCACTAAGTACTTGAGTCTTTTCCACTAAATAATTGCCCTTTGCCTGATGGAAATTGTTGGAGGTAATCACCATGCTGTAAAGCCAATCAACCCATTGCATCATGCCATATCAAGACTCAGTGTTAGTGTCTGCTGACGGCAGAGTGGACATAAACACGTGGTTTCTGTAGCTAAGTCAACCTTGGTGGAAGTCCATGTTGGTGAGCCCATATGAAACCTTCA
Source organism: Glis glis (assembly GCA_004027185.1). Classification (NCBI taxonomy): domain Eukaryota; kingdom Metazoa; phylum Chordata; class Mammalia; order Rodentia; family Gliridae; genus Glis; species Glis glis. The sequence continues at coordinate 15,325 of PVJS01036086.1, forward strand.
TCTCCGCTTCCATGCTTCTTTATTCTGAGCCCATCGGGCTGTGGCAGGGGTGGATGGGGAGAGAGGCTTCCTGGTATAAGTGAATGTCATTACATCTCTTGATTCTTAGAATCATTTACTGCTGAGGTCACCCCTTGTAAACATTAACATGGGGTGCAAGTATTTTCAGTTTTTCCCTTCTCAGCTCAGTCTACCCACATGCTTCTTTCCTAGATGTCAATGTCACCAATATCTAATGATGACCCTGACCACCCTGCCAAGCCATTATCTATGGCCTATAAATCATTATACACACTTACTTCTGTACATTTCTCCTTATAGATATAAGGTATCTATGTATACGTGTGTGTGTGTGTGTGTGTGTGTGTGTGTGTGTGTGTGTGTGTGTGTTTTACTGGGAATTGAGCCCAGAGGCATCCTACCTCCGAGCTACACCCCCAGCCCCTTTTTTTAAGTTGCTGAGATTTTCACTAGGTGTTAAACCAGCTATCCTCCTGTCTCAGCTCCCAAGTACTGGGATTACAGGTGTGGGCCACCACTCCTAACTCAGGTATACTTCTTGAAGTTCTGCCATTGGGAAGATTTTCCTTCACCACAGTAGTTCTGGAATGTTCCAGAAAGGAGCATTGTGCTGAAACTATCCACACAAGTTTTGATGTGTCTATGGATCATAAAGAATCATCTGTGAGTCAGGCTCTAGTTTCCTTCAGTCAGTTGGTCATAGAGGACTCCCCATGTGGCCATAGTTATGGTCAGGGAGAGAAAATATAATGGAGAACATAATCACTTGGGCCACTTCATATTACTTACTTGTGAATTCAACACAAATTTGAGCCCAATACTGTATAATCTACTTCCACTTAGCAATAGGGGAAATGTGCAATAGTGCAGGTATGCCTGAATGTATTTATCAAGGCAATACTTGATCTATGATGGGCAATGCAGGTTGCATGGTTGCTGGTGATCCACGATGAAGCATCCAGTCTCCACTACATTCCAACAGCAAGCAAAAGGAGAATAGTTTTCTACAGAGAATGATGTCTTTGTTCCAGAACCTTAAGGTTTTGCACTATGATTCACCTAAGAGGACCTGTCAGAGTTTCCAAACATCTCCATCTGCTACTACCACTTCAAGAATATGGGTCAGCTATATCACATGGCCCAAGGAGCAGAGCACCTTGGACCTCTTGCAGACCCTGCTCTTGTTCTGAGCATCTCTAAAAGTTAGCAGCCTTCCACATCATTCCTTGAATGAGCACACTTGTATTGGTCAGGGTTCACTAGATTAACAGAATTCACAGAATGAGTATATGAAAAAGGGATTTATTAGATCAGCTTACAATGCAGTCCTGAGTTTCAACTGCAAGTGAAGAATCAGAGGAATCATATCTGGTTGGGCGGTCTAAGAGCTGGAGCCTTAGGATTGAAGCAACCACCAATTCAGTCCAGTCCAAGATGTGAAGATAAGGAAGCTCTTCGGAGAAACGATGGTGAAGTTTCAGTTCGAAGGCTGGAGGCTGACGATCTCAGACGAGAGCAGAAGATCAAGAAGTTCTCCAAGGAAACGGCAAAGTTGGAGACTGATGATCTCAGATGAGAGCAGATGCGTTTTCTTCAGGAAGACTCGCGGCTCCCTCTACGCGGCTTTCTCCTTCTTTTATCTAAGTCCTGCACCTATCAGAACCCTGCTACCCACATTTAGGGCAGGACTTGTGGTTCAATCTGCTGTTACACAACCAAAGTCACAAGATCTTAGGTGAGTCAAGTTGACAAACCAGACCAACTATCACAACACCCACATGCAGAATACACTGCCTGCAAAATACAAGTTCATTAGTCATCACCCCTCTTTTTTTGTGGTAAGAAGGGTCAGATGCAGTAACTTGTCTTTCATGTTAGAAGGGATATCTGGTCATGGTCTACACCATTAGACCAGTAGAGATTTCATCCAGGTTCAAGGACTCTGATTTTTCTATATATTTATTTCCTTACCTCTGATATACAACTATCTTACAAATAAGTTTATGGTAGCTGCTACTTTCTGCTCAGTAGGTCTAATATGCATAATATCCTTCATGTGATAGATCTGCATGATATTATGGGAGAGAATGATAATCAAGTTTCCTCTGGACTAACTAGTGACATAGGGATACAGAATCGATACAACTCTGAAGTAGGACAGTGAAAGTGTATTTTCAGGCCTTCTTAGTTGAAAACTGCTTCCAATAATCTTTATTAATGGAGAGGGAGAAAAACATATTACTAGATCAATAGCTGCATGTCAGGTACTAGGGAATGTGTTCATTTCCTCAAGCAATCAAAACAGAACACAGCTATAACTGGAGCTATAATTTCAGATTACTTTTATAGTCATCCACTGTCATTCTCCAGTATCTATTTTCTACAGGCTGTGCAGTGGAGGTGATTAAGGAAGTGAGGACATATTAGCCGTGCATCTTTCAAGTCTTGATGTGGAACTAATCTCTGCAGTACTCCCACGTATGAGGTACTGATTTTGGTTTATTATTTTTGTAGGAAAAGACAGTTTAGTGACTCCCATTTGGTCTTTACCACCATAACACTCCTCACCCCACAACTCATGGAAACAATTCAGGGGTTTCACATGTGGATGAAAATGTCTATTCCAAATATGGATTCTCCAACTTGAGAAGTAACCACAGCATAGATTTAAGGATGTATTGTTCCAGCTTTGATATGGATCTGATCTAAAAACCCATTGATCACTTGACATCTGTAAGATCTTTTATTTTGACTTGTGGACCGCATTGACATTTTGGATCTCCAAGAATTAGTGTTAGTTCAAAGCCAGTGTCCAGTAATCATGAAAAATTCTGATTATTTAGCTTTCTTCAGTGCACAGTAACCCTGATAAATGTCTGTAAGTCCCTTCAGGGAGGACTAGGAGAAGGATTCACAGAACAAAATGTTGGCTGTTGTAACAGGGTCCTTCATCACAGGTACATGGTCATCCTTTCATTCAATGCTTTCTGAGTTTATAAACTAGTACAAGGCTGAGAACAGATTGAGGAGATGTGACTTTCTGTTTTTATGATTCGAGTTAGACGTTTGTTCTCTTGACCTAGAATTCTTCCACTTAGGCAGATGAGGTAATACTTTAATGTACTACCCACCCATTTCATGTTTAGGGACATCATAGTCAACTAGCCAATAGCATTGGTTTCTACAAGTCACACTATTCCGATTGCAGCTTTGACTATACTATCCATTATAACCAACCTCATCTTGTCTTTGGCAATTAAATGATACCATAGTGCCTTGTAACTCTGGATTCCCATTATCTCCATTATATACTTAGGGATCCAGTTTGATAGCAGAATTTATCCTGTCATATCCAAAATATTGACAACAGAGCCCATCAGCCTCTTAAAAATGTTGAGCCTCTCCTCACCAGTTTCCCCCTCCCTGCCTCACAGTCATAGTGAAATTAGATTTTGCTATCTGGACATCCCAGGAGGCATGAGAAGATATTATGTAATTAATTATCTCCAACATTATAATTTCCTTAAGCCTCTGAATACATTTCTGAACATCCTATACATGTAGTTTTGACATTTAAATTTTATTCAGCATACGCTACCAATGGGTCCATGTTTCTGTCAACCAACTACATACCCAGCACTGTTGCCAAGTGGATCGATATCAATAATTTCAGTCTGCTCCACATTTATATTACTAATATTTTACTATATTTTACTGGTATTGGAGATTTAATCCAGAGGCATTCTACCTCTGAGCTACACCCCTAGCCCCTTTTTTTATTTGGAGACAGGGTCTCACTAAATTGCTGATGGCCTCTCTAAGCTGCTGAGGCTAGCCTCTAACTGTCAATCCTCCTCTCTCAGCCTACTAAGTACAGGGATTAAAGGTGTATGACACGATGCCTGGACTATATTCCTAATCTTAATCCCAGATCCTAAGTATCAATTTCAAATATACTTCCAAACTTCTATAAACTGGGGGTGGGGAATGCACAGGTTTTCATGTCCCATGTCCTAAGTCACTCTATCTCACTCTTCGGAACTTTATATTTTTAGAAGCAAATGGGCAGTTGGGTATAAGTACCGAAGAGAATGAAAAGTTTCTTTTGAAGTACCTCAGGGGAAGCCATTGAAAGGGGCTGGGAATTTCTTCAATTAAGGAAGAATACCAAAGTACATCTCTGGCAATCCAGGAACCTTAACCTCTTAGTTTACTGAATGTCAACTTCAATGGCTAACAAACAGTTCCAGAAAACCACTGAAGTCAACAACTTTAAATCAGAACCAACCCAGAATTTGATAGATTCTGGTCTTGTTAGCATCTCGACAAAGCAATTTACCTTCCCTCTTAGGCTTAGCATATTACAAGCAGCAATGTCCCCTCTCAACGCTGTTGTAGATTTGCCTTTCTTTGTTTTTATTTTGAAACAGGTTCCATTTTATTTCATCTTATTTCTAACTTAAAGCTTTTTTACTTAAAGAAGAAAGAAATGAATAATTCTCTTCAAACTCCTACAATTTTCCCCAAGTCTTCTGAAAAGTTTCAGTGTGTACAATGTCCTAGTACCAGGATGTCATAGGGGTATTTTAATATTTTTAATTTTGAGATTCTGCCTCAAAAACTTCTTCCTCAAAATCAGGTATATTAAGTAACACAATTATATCATCTCATGGTTCTGGATGCTAGAAATCTGAAATCACAAAGTGAGATTAGCCAGTCACAAAAGGTGAAGGGTCATATGTTTTCTCTCTAATGTGGAAGCTAGATGGAAATTAGGATATAAGAAGGACTACAGATAATGGAGGAGAAACCCCAGAGGAATGAGGAATGATAGAGGGGAGTATAAGAGACAGAGGTCAGGGCTGGGGGAAGGGAGATACTTGATGAAGAAAACACTTCAATTGACCCTATGTACGTATACAAAATTATCAATGCCAATCAGTATTGTGTATAGGGAAGGGGAGGTTGGGGAGGGAGTGAGGTGAGACCCAGGGGAGAAGATCACCAAGTGCTGTGTGTCCCTATTACTCTGAACTTCATTATGACATATGATTACAATGCACCAATAAAAGTATATTTTGTTTATTTATTTATTTTTTTATGTTTTTATTGGTGCATTGTAGTCTCACATCACAATGAGTATCAGTTTGGTGTTAACATACATGCACACAGCTCTTGGTGTCCCTCCCCCCCCCACCTCCCCTCTCACATGTAGCACTGAGAATGATATTGGTATAATCTCATATATACACATTGTTTATGACAGTAATTCCATAGATTCACTTCTTTCTTACCCTTCCCCTTC
>PVJS01036087.1:0-14292 GCA_004027185.1 Glis glis
AGTTGCGGAGGGCCTCACTAGGGAGAGGGAGAGAGAGAGAGAGAGAGAGAGAGAGAGATCATGCACGCGCGCATGCACGCTGAGGTTGGTCGCGAACCCGGATCCTCCGGTCTCCGCCTCCCAAAGTACTGGGATTACAAGCGTGTGCCACCACGCCCGGCTTAGTAACTACTTTTATAGTGTATGTTAAATTTTGTTTTGCTCTTAAACTACCTTTGTTACCTCCAGGTACTACTAAAGAGGTACTGGGGGACTGACTTAAAATCCTGATTGCATGGGATTGTTGAGACAGCTTGCTTTGAAGCTAATATATACCCCCAGCTCAGAACCCATTATAGAGGTAACAATTTGATGTAGTACTCTCAGATAAAGAGAAAGAGGAAATAAACACAACAAGGGTACAAATCTAAGAATCCCAAAAACATGAGAAAGAAGGTCAACATGACAATAAATGCTCACAACTCCATGACAATGGAAGTCACCAATATAGAAGTGTAGAAAATGACAGAATTTAGAATTTTTATTGTTAATATGATCAAAGAGCTTAGAAAGAAAATCAGAGAGAGTATATGGATTATGAAAGAACATGTCAATAAAAAAATTGAAACTCTAAAAAACAATCAAACAGAAACCATGAACGAAATGAAAGACAATAAACCAATAAAAAATTGAAACTATTACCAACAGACTAGACTACATGGAAAACTGAGTCATAGAAGACAGTGCATTCAAAATGGAACACTCAATCAACAATATAGAAAAGATAATACGATGCCACAAGTAGAACATTCCATAAATCTGGGAAGATATCAAAAGACCAAACATAAGGATAAGGCATTGAGACATTGAGGAAGGTCTAGAGGTATAAACCAGGGGCATAAAAAAACCTCTTCAGGGAAATAGTATCAAAATTTCCCAAACTTAGAAAATAAGATGAACATTCATATACAGGAGATATTCAGAACACCCATTAGACAATTTCAAGGAAGAGCCTCTCCATGTCACATTATAATCAAAATGACTAACATAAAGGTCAAGGAGAGAATCTTAAATGTGTGCAGAGCAAAAGGCCAAGTGACACTCAGAGGTAAAGCAATAAGGATTACTCCATACTTCTCAACCCCAATTCTGAAAGCCAGGAGGGCTTAGAATGATGTACTCCAAGCTCTGAAAGAAAATAACTTCCAACCAAGATTGCTATATCCAGCAAAGCTATCTTTCATAGTTGGTAGAGAAATAAAAATTTTCCTAAATAAGCAGAAACTAAAAGAATTCATGACTACTAAGCTGGCACTAGAGAAAACACTTACATAAAAAAACACAAAAGAAGAGCCGGGCGTGGTGGCGCACGCTTGTAATCCCAGTACTTTGGGAGGCGGAGACCGGAGGATCCGGGTTCGCGGCCAGCCTCTCAGCTCTCTCGCTCTCTCTCTCCCTGTCTCTCTCTCTCTCCCTCTCTCTCTCTCTCTCCTTAGTGAGGCCCTCCGCAACTTCGTGAGACCCGGTTTCAAAATAAAGTATAAAAAATAGGGCCGGGGGCATAGCACGGAAGTAGAACGCCCCTGCGTTCAATCCCCGGTACTGCAAAAAAAAAAAAAAAAACACAAAAGAAATAAAAAACTAAACACCAGAACCAGAGAAGGGATGAATTCCATCAGATGAGGAAATAAATGAAGGAGAACTAATGCTGTATCAAATAGAAAATATAACTCAAACAGGAAATAAAAATTACCTCTCTATAGTAACACTGAATGTAAATGGTCTCAACTCCCCAGTTAAAAGACATGGACTGGAAAAATGGATTAAAAATTGAAGTCCAACTATAGGCTGCTTGCAAGAAACTCACTTTGTAGGCAAAGATACTCACAGGCTAAAGGCAAAAGGACAAAAAAAGATATTCTATACAAATAGAAACCAAAAACAAGCAGTAGTAGCTACTCTTATATCTGACAAACAAAGCAGATCAGATTTCAAGCCAAAACTTATAATAAAGACAAAGAGAATCAGAGGCACTTCTTACTGATAATGGTTACAATCCAACAAGAAGACATAATGATAGTAAATATTTATGTCCCAAACATCAGTGTATCCACTTACATAAAACAAATACTTCTTGACATTAAGACTCAGGTAGACCCTAATACAATAAATAATAGTGGGAGACTTCAACACACCTCTCTCACCATTAGATTTGTCATCCAGAAATAAAAGATCAGACCTAATCAACACTATAAATCCAATGGACCTGACAGACATTTACAGAATATTTCATCCAAAAACAGCAGACTTCACATTTTTCTCAGTTGCTCACAGAAGCTTCTCCAAAATAGACCATATTCTAGGCTACAAAGCAAGTACTAGCAAATTCAAAAATTGCTATAATTCCTTGCATCTTTTCAGACCATAATGGACTGAAAGTAGAAATGAACAACAGGAAGATCCAGAGGAATTATATAAATACATGGAAATTGAATTATAAACTTTTAATGAGGACTGGATCATAGAAGAAATAAGGAGAGAAATTTAAAAACTTCTCACAATCAAATAAAAATAGAGACACAATTTACCAAAATCTCAGGGACACTATTAAGACTGTTTTAAGAGGAAAACTTATAGCATTGTGCTCACATAAGAAAAACAGAAAATCTGAGCAGAAATCAATGAAATAGAGAATAGAAAAGCAATACAAAAGATCAATAAAACAAAAATTTGGCTTTTTAAAAATATAAGCAAGATTGATAAACCCTTAACCAAACAACCACAAGAAAGAGAATTGATCATAAGGGATAAAAAAGGAGATATCACCACAGACAGTGTGGAAATCCAGAGGATCATTAGAAACTATTTTGAAGACTTATATTCCAATAACTTGGAAAACCTAGAAGAAACTAACAAATTTCTAGATACATACAACCTACCTAAATTGAACCAAGAGGATATAGAAAACTTAAACAGGGAGATTTGTTCCGAAGATGGCGGGACAGTGATAAGCAGTGTCTCATCCACGCTCCAAGTCAGAGCTCAGCCGGCAGGAAGACTGCTTCTTGACAAGAAAACAAGGGCAGCTAAAACTCAACAAAACAATGGGAGACAAACTGCAGCAGAATGCGAGGCAGTGGAAAGAGCGGAGGGCCATAGGGAATTCAAAGCATCTCACCTGGTAAGCGGAGAGCGGAGACAAAGGCACCATCTTGGCTGAGCCATGCCAGCACCGCAACCCCAGGAATCCTCCAGTAAAGAAACAGCTGATTCTTGTGAAACAGCGATTATAGTCCACCATCGTAAGTAGTCAAAATTGGACTATGATGAAATCCACGTCGAACAGATCCACAGAATACTGGTGAGTGAGACAAAGGGAGGAAGCATATTGCCAGCACTCCAAAACTTGGAACTTGGCTGGTGGGAAGACTGCTTCTTAACAAGAAAGGGGGGGGGCTGCAGGGCTGGGGCGTTAGCTGCGTCCCGGATCGGAGCCCATGAAGAGGATGGGGAGGAAGGTGCCACTGTGGCCATGGCTGCAGAGCTCCAGGCGCTGGCCACCACTGAGCCTGGCACAGAGACAGCTCGTCGTTCCCCAGCACCCTCTCCTGCCTGCATCCTGGCATCCAGAGATCTTTCAACCATTTTTAAAAAATATATTTGGGCGGGGCCCACATGACCACTGGGCCTGCAGCCTGAGAGCTGTGTGCAGATGCAGCAGGGCCCAGCAATCGGCCCCGCGCCAGGCACCCCCAACTCCAGCGGATGGCGATTGCGGCCAGCCCATGCTCCTGCGGGAAGAGGTGTCCTGGCTCCAGGAAGCAGATGAAGGAGATGTTGACCAAGGGCCTGGAGGAGTCTCAGGGTGACAAGGCTGCTGAGGTCCTCTCAGCCACGGAGCTCAGGGTCCAGTTGACACAGAAGGAGCAGGAGCTGGCCAGAGCCAAAGAGGCCTTACAGGGGAGAACCGAGATGATGGGAAGGAGAGGCAGTGTGTCACTGGTGCTCCAAGAGTCAGAGCCTGGAAGGCAGGAAGACTGCTTCTTCTTGACAAGAAAAGCAGGACAGCCAAAACTCAACAAAATAATGAGAGCCAAAGTGCAGAGGACTGTGAGTCAGTGGAAGGAGCGGAGGGCGGTAGGGAGCTCAAAGCATCTCACCTGGTAAGCAGAGTAGAGACAAAGGTGCCATCTTGGCTGAGCCACCCCAGCACCACGGCCCCTAGAATCCTCCAGCAAAGAAACAGCTGATTCTTGTGAAACCAGCGATTATAGCCCACCATCGAAAGTAGTTGACATTGGACCATAATGAAGCCCAAGTTGAACAAAATCCAACCCTACAACGGTGGCAACTGCAAAGGGTGGGATGTGAACCTCAGCCCCCGCAAAGAAAGTGACGCGGAGAGACACAGATGAGGCAGCCAGGCATAAGAGCACCCCAACACCGAGAAAAAGAGAGGGTGAAATATGGCCCCCTGGAGTAGCCTAGCACTGGCGCAGAACACCACAGCACTGAGGACCTGGATGAACACAGCATGGCCCCCTGGAACAGCTCAGCAACGAAAATGTGGGGCCACACCTACACTGCAACTCCTGGAGACCAGCAGCAAAGAGACAGCAGATCCTTGTGAAATCAGCAAATATAGACCACCATTGAAACTGACCAACTCCGGAACATGATGAAGCCCAACTCAATCCAGACCCACACCTACAACGATGATGGTCTCAAGAGGTGGGCCGTGGGCCTCTGCCCCTGCAACCAGTGCAATGAGGAGAGACAAAGAAGAGGTGGCCATACACAGGAGCAGCCCAACTCTGAAAACAGGAGCCAGTAATCCACAGCCCCCCATAAGCAGCCCAACACCGTCCTGGAACACCCAAGAACTGAGGACATATATAGATGAGACATGGCCCCCTCCCCAGTGGCCCAGCACAGAGAACACGGGCAGGTCAGCCCCCGGCCCCGCTCACAGAGACCACCCTCCTGCAGTGGGAATGTGGGATGGGCAAACCTTTGGCCCCACCCCTACAGACCCCCCAGTGCTGGCACAAGGGGCGGGTGAACCCTCGCCCTGCCCCTGGAGACCCCCCCAGCGCTGGGGAGGCAGGGCATGTGAACCTTTGGCCTCGCCCCTGGAGAACCCCTCCCCCAGCACTGGGGACATGGGGAGGGTGAGCCCTTGGCCCCTCCCCCAGAGATCTCCTCCCCCAGCGCTGGGGATGCAGGAGGGGCGAGCCCTCGGCCCTGCCCCTGGAGAACCCCTCCCCCCAGTGCTGGGGACGCGGGACGGGTGAGCCCTTGGCCCTGCCCCCAGAGAACCCCTCCCCCCCGTGCTGGAGATGTTGGGCAGGTGAGCCCTTGGCCCCACCCCTGGAGAACCCCTCACCCCAGCACTGGGGATGTGGGAAGGGGGAGTCCCCAGCCCCACCCCATAGTACCCCAGTGCTGAGGTCAGGGGAGGATGAGCCACGACCCTGCACAGGTGGGACCACAGACAAAGAGAGAAAACCTCAGATGAGTGAAGAAGATGAACTAACTGGGGGAGACGGGAGGGAAGGGAGGGACTGGAGCACAGGATGTACTTACACAAAGATATCAAAGTCAACTACTATGCTGAAAACGGGAAGGAGGGAGGGGGAGGCAGGGGGGTGGGAATTGGGGAAGGTTAATTGACTGATGAGTGTATGTATACGTCAACCACCCTGAAATCCTTCAAGATGTATGTTTGCAATGCACTAATAAAAAAAAAGAAAAAGAAAACTTAAACAGACCAATAGCAAGCAAAGAGATTGAAACCAATTAAAAGCCTTCCTACAAAGAAAAGTCCAGGACTAGACGGATTCCCAGCTGAATTCTACAAGACCTTAAAAGAACTAAACCCAATGTTCCTCAAATTATACCATAAAAGAGATGGAATACTTCCACACTTGTCTACAAAGCCGGTATCATTTAATACCAAAACTGAATAAAGATACCCCAAGAAAAGAAAATTACAGACCAATATCTTGATTAACATAGATGCAAAATTCTTAGTAAAATATTAGTGATTTGCATTCAAAATCACATAAAAAACTGTATACCATGACCAAGTTAGTTTCATCCCAGGGATGCAAGACTGGTTCAACATACACAAGTCAATAAATGTAATTCATCACATAATAGAATTAAGGACAAAAATCACATGATCATCTCAATAACTGTAGAAAAAGCATTTGAGAAAATTCAACACTCACCCAGTTAAAAACACTGAAGAAATTAGGGATAGAAGGAACTTACCTACATATCAGAAAGGAAATATAAACCCAAAGCCAACATCATATAGAATGGGGAAAAACTGAAAGAATTCTTTTTAAAATCAGGAACAAGATAAAGATGCTCACTATCACCACTCCTATTTAATATAGTTCTTAAAATTCTAGCCAGAGCAATAAGGCAAGAGAAGGAGACTCAACAAATTCAAATAGAGAAAGAATAACTGGAATTATCTCTGTTTGCAGAAGACATGATCCTGTACTTAGAAGATCCAAAAGTTCAACCAGAAGACTTCTAGAGCTGACAAACAAATTCAGCAAAGGAACTACAAAATCAACACCAATCATGAATCCACTGAAAAAGAAATCAGGAAAACAATTCCATTCACAATAGCCTCAAAAAAATTAAACACGTAGGAATAAACCTAACCAAGGAGGTAAAAGACCTCTACAATAAATATTATAGAACACTAAAGAAAGAAATTGAAGAAGATCTTAGAAGATGGAAAAACCTCCCATGTTTTTGGATAGGGAGAAAAATATCATCAAAATGGCCATACTACCAAAAGCTATCTACAGATTCAATGCAATCGCTATTAAAATACCAATGTCATTCTTCACAGAACTAGAAAAAATAGTCCTAAAATTTGTATGGAAAATCAAAAGACCCAGAATAGCCAAAGCAATTCTGAGCAATAATTGCCATGCTGGAAGCATCACAATATCTGATTTCAAATTATATTACAGAGCTATAGTAACCAAAAGAGCATGGTGTTGGCACAAAACAGACATATAGACCAATGGAATAGAATAGAAAATACAGAAATAAATCCTCACACTTATAGCCAAATGATTTTTTACAAAGATGCCAAAAACATACACTGGAGAAAAGAGAGCCTTTCCAACAAATGGTGCTGGGAAAACTGATTATCCATATGTAGAAGAATGGAATTAGATTCAAATCTCTCACCCTGCACAAGAATCAACTCAGGATGGATCCAAGACCTAGAAATTAGACCAGAGATGTCACAAGTAATAGAAGAGGGCATAGGACCAACTCTCCAACATATAAGCACTGATGGAGACGTCCTCAAGAAGACGCCCAAAACTCAAGAAATAAAAACGAGAATCAGTAAATGGGATAGCATTAAATTTAAAAACTTCTGCGTGGCAAAGGAAACAATCAAGAGTCTGAAGGAGCCGGGTATGGTGGCACACACCTGCAATCCCAGTACTTGGGAGGCTGAGACAGGAAGATTTCAGGTTCAAGGCCAGCCTCAGCAACTTAGGAAGACCCTCTTTCAAAATAAAAAATAAAATAGGGCCAGGAGTGTGGCTCAGAAGTAGACTTCCCCTTGGTTCAATCCCCAGTACAAGAGAGAGAGAGAGAGAAAGAGAGAGAGAGAGAGAGTGTCTGAAGAGAAAGCCTACATGGGAGAAAATCTTTGATAGAGGACTAATATCTAGAATACCCAAAGAATTTTAAAAACAGCACCAAAAAAATAATAACCCAATCAAAAAGTGGGCAATTGAACTGGACATTTCTCAAAAGAAGAAATACAAATGGCCAATAAATATATATAAAAAAATTCAACATCATTAGCAACCAGGAAAACGCAAATCTAAACTACACTGAGATTCCATATAACTCCAGTTAGAATGGCAGTCATCAAGAACACAAACAACAATAAATGCTGGCAAGGATGTGGGGAAATAGGAACTCTTACACACTGTAGGTGGGACTGTAAATTAGTACAGCCACTATGGAGATCAGTATAGAGGTTCTGATCAATATAGATCAGAAGATTGGGAATTGAACACCATATGACCCAGCTATACAACTGCTGGGTATCTTTCCAAAAGAACTGAAGTCAGAATACTATAGTGACGCATGCATATCCATGCTCATAAGCAGCACAATTCACAATAGCCAAATAATGGAACCAGCCTAGGTATCCATCAACAGATGAACAGATTACAAAAGTGTGGTATATACACACAATGGAATTTTACTCAGCCATAAAGAACAACGTTGTGTTATTTGCAGGAAGATAGATGGAACTAGAGAATATTATGCTTAGCTAGCCTCAGAAATGCTTTCTCATATTTGTGAAAGCTACAGAGAAATTGGGGAACAAAAAGGACTTCGAATAAATGAGAAAGAGCAGTAGAATAGTGGAAGGGGATTTGGGAAGGAAGGGAGGGAGGGAGGGAGGAGAAAAAGGAGACTTGATGAAGGAAACAGTTCAAATAATGCTATGTACATATATGAAGTTATCAATATCAATCTCAGTAGTATGTACGGGGAGGGAGAGGGAGCAGGGTGGGTTCCCGAGGGACACACGCCAGGGGCCATGTTCATGTATATGTATATTTTTATCACTCTGAACCTCATTATGATGCATAATTACAATGTACCAATGAAAGTATATTTTTAGAAAGAGAATATATATCCTTGTTCCTAGAAAATATATGTTGAAATATTTTGAGGCAAAAGAACCTGGTATATACAACTTACTCTCAAATGGTTCAGGGAATAGAGATAAGTAGATTGTAGATGATAGATAGATAGATAGATAGATAGATATTATGTGATTGTCCTGAAAGGCAGGGACAGACAATAATGAAGCAAACGTGGCAAAATGTTGACAGCTGATAAAAGATAAATGGGAGTTTTTTGTGCTATTCTTGCAAAGTTTCTGTAAGTTTGAAATTCCATTTTTTTTAAACTTGATAAAAGAGAAAAAGGCTGATGCTTCTTTAACACGATGTTTATTTCTGAGAACGAGGAGCACCATGCTTAATGGGCAAACAGGAGCAGCATTCCCACCAAAGCTTAAAACAAGAAAAACACACCGCTTTCTCATGCCTAGTTAACTTGCACTAGAGGCACTAGTCAACAGAGTTGGGCAAGAGAAAGGAACTGAGGGTATAAAACTTCAAAAAAAGGGAATCCTTGCCAATGCAGATCATAGTATTATAAGACCTAGAAAATAACCAGGGGAGAAAAAAATAGAATTCCATAAGACAGTTGAATACAAAGCCAATATACAGAAATCACTGGCTTTCGGTTATATTAGGGAAGCTCTAAATTTTACCATTGGCCTAAGCATTTGGTAAAAATCTGCTATTCAGCTTCAACCTGAACCGTAAAAGCCAAATTACCAAGCTGGGCATGGTGGCGCACACCTGTAATCCCAGTACTTGGGAGGCTGAGACAGGAGGATCACAGGTTTGAGGACAGCTTCAGCAACTCAGTGAGGCCCTCTGCAACTTAGTGAGACCCTGTTTCAAAATAAAAAAGAAAATAAGGCTGGGGGTGTAGCTCAGAGGTAGAACACCCCTAAATTCAATCCCCAGCACCACACCAAAAATAAAAATACAAGTAACTACTCTAAAGGCAGGTTTGGCATCCTTCAAATAGTAAGGGATTAATGATTTTGCCATCACATAGACCATCATCACAGCTGATGTTTGTAACAGCATCAGTAGTACAAGGCCATTCACCGGTCAGTGATGTTTGCAGAAAGTTAAGATAGTACAGCATATTATACCACAATTACCAGAATTACTGTAGGATAAACAAGAAAAAAAAAGAATAAGTCATTTCCATTATTCTTTTAGGGGCAAAAGTGTGCGTGTGTGTGTGTGCGTGTGTGTTACTGGGAATGGAACCCAGGGCATTCTATTTCTGAGCTACACTCTCCCAGTCCTATTTTATTCTTATTTTGTTTTGAAACAGTTGCAGAGGGCCTCACTAAATTACAAAGGCTGGCTACGAACCTGCAATCTCTCCTGTCTCAGCCTCCCAAGTACTGGGATTACAGGCATGCACCACCATGCCCGGCTGTACAATAGATTTTTTTGTGTGTGGTATTGGGGATTGAACCCAGGGGCTTTCTACCTCTGAGCTACACCCCTGGCCCTATTTTTATACTTTATTTTGAAACCAGGTCTCACGAAGTTGCAGAGGGCCTCACTAAGTAGCTGAGGGGCTGGCCGCCAACCCGGATCCTCCGGTCTCTGCCTCCCACGTCTCTGCCTCCCAAGTTCTGGATACAATAGATTTTTGAGGTTGCCTTTTCTTGTACTTATACAAAATATTCAAACAAAATACAGAAGCCAATATCTCATGTTGAAAATGGTCTCTTGAAGGAAAGACAGAAGAGACAATGTACTTTGCAGATAACAATAGCAAATAGCAGTGAACTCTAACATATGGCTGAAAAATACCCACAGTATGTTGTCATTCCAAGAAAGAAAAACCTCATTGTGTTTGTAAATACACAGACAAAGATCTTGTCCCATCAACCCTGGATTGG
This sequence comes from Glis glis, assembly GCA_004027185.1. Classification (NCBI taxonomy): domain Eukaryota; kingdom Metazoa; phylum Chordata; class Mammalia; order Rodentia; family Gliridae; genus Glis; species Glis glis. The sequence goes on from PVJS01036087.1 coordinate 10,553, forward strand.
GAGTGGGTGGGAGTTGATGAGAGGCTACAACTTTATCTACACTGTTTAGATTATTTTTGAAAAAATGACTTGGGTATTACAACTTGTGTGAATAAACATAAGTAGGAATTTTACTTACTTCTGCATGAGAGCCCACATTACAGCCAGGAGTACTGTGGGAGTCCCAAGCCCTCAGCATGTCAGATGTAGCAACAAGGACTCTCAGCGCTCAGACATTCATGGCCCAGGAAACTTGAGTCCCATTCAACGACGTCTACTTTGTACCCAGCTTCCTGCATTCCAGTTCCCTGGCCCTCTTCTCCCAATGGGACCCATCTGTGCCCACCTTATTGCCTGCCCAGACCCTGAAGGCATGTTTTGCCAATGTAGCCCACACGGGGAGAGGGGGACAGGCATTTCATGCTAAGCAGCCGGATGAATAGACCTGATACTCCACCCCTTCGCCTTTGGGCTGTCTTAAGAGGAAGGTAAAATCAGACCTGATAGCCAGGCGTGGTGGCGCACGCTTGTAATCCCAGTACTTGGGAGGCTGAGACCGGAGGATCTGGGTTCACGGCCAGCCTCAGCTACTTAGTGAGGCCTCCGCAACTTCATGAGACCCGGTTTCAAAATAAAGTATAAAAATAGGGCCGGGGGTGTAGCTCATAGGTAGAATGCCCCTGGGTTCCATCCCTGGTACCGCCAAAAAAATAAAAAATAAAAAATCAGACCTGATGAAAGCTAACTGCTGGGAATCCCAGCAACGCCATTGTTCCTGAAACGTGTAGATATTCTACATGAAAACGCATGGAAGAGTATTTCCTAACAGGTCAGATCCCTTTTTAAGGATGATGATTTATTTAAATTTTCTTTTACCCATTCTCTGAGCACCTGCTATACACAGCTGGGGAACAAGGCTGACACTGTGAAGTGAGAGAGAATGATTATACACATAATAAACAGTAAATCGCTACTACTTAGCGAGCACTGTGTTCCAGAAACTCTGCACATACCCTTCACCCCAGCCCTGCACAGTAGATGGAATTCTCCCCATTTTACCCGGAAGGAAACTACGGCTCAAAGGAGGTGAAGCGCCTTGTCCACGATTACCCCACTACAAATGGCACCACAGGAGAGGAAACGGGGTGCCTCTGTCCCAAGACACTTCTAAGTGCTTGTCGTGTGGCAGGACCACACGCTCTTGGAAGAAGAGCTTCTGGGGAGGATGCTGAGCCAATAAAGAGTTGGATTAAATCTCAGGACCCGCCGAGGCCAGGCCAGCAGCAGACCCTGAGCACTAGCCCAGGCCAGGCTCCACGCCACTGGGAGACCGAGACCTAGCCAGGTGCCCTGAGCCCCTCTCTGGCGTTGGCCGGCTGTGGGCTGGCTCATCCGCCTCTTACACCATGACTTCCACCCTCTCTCGGGATTGGCACACACTGCCCGACCCAGGACGTCCAAGAGTGCAGACAGGTCTCTATAGGTTGTTTCCTGAAAGCTTCAGCCCCATGCCTGCCCTCTGCCGGGACTTCCGGCGCTCCGGGCTGTCTCAGTCACCTGTGAGCCAGGATATGGGTTCCGGGCAGCACCCATATTCGCCCCACTGGAGGAGCCTGAGGGGTCCCCAGACTTCTAGAAGCGTCTTCGAAATCTTTCCAGGAGCCCGTACTGGTTACCCCTCAACTCCCGCCACCCGCCTGCATCCTGCCCCAGGCGGTGCCACCGCATGGCAAGTTTTCCAGCATGCAGCCAGGAACACCGGAAGTTCAACCGCAAGAGCAGATCTCTGCCGCAGGCCAGCTGGGCAGGGAAAAGCTGCAGACTGCAATGCAGACATTTGAATTCCCTCCATAACATTAACACCAGGCTAGGCATGGTGGAGAGGGCCTCAGGTTGGAGGCCAGCGCGGCTTAACGAGACCCTGCTTCAGAATAGAAAATAAAAAGGGCTGGGGGTGTAGCGCAGAGAACACCCCTGGGTTCATTCCCCAGTACCACAAAAAATAAATAAATAATTAATAAATGAATCCAACAAGCAGGGACAACCACCTGAAAACCTCAACTGCTAACTGAAAGCAAGCTCAGTGACTTTGACCTTCAACTTAAAAACTGTATTTTTGGAAAGAATTCCAAGGCCCCATGCTTCAACAATTTTGATTCAGTGGCTCTGGGATGGGGCAAATAATCCTCATTTTCTCACTAACCTGCAAAGGTTCACACCACCAAATGACAAGCCACAAGCTTAAATGTCCTCCATAAAGAAAGGCTTGATTTAAACTTAAAGATTATACGAAGGAATACTATGCAGTCCTAAAAAAGGCAAATTTTGTTAAAAAGGGGGGGACAGGAAAATAAATAATATGCATCTGATTTGCTTTTAAACCACTAAATACCTGGGTGTGGTGATGCATGCCTGTAAATCCCAGTACTTGGGAAACTGATACCGGAGATCGCAGGTTCCCGGCCAATCTCAGCAATTTAGTGAGGCCTTCTGCAATTTAGTAGGACCCTGTTTCAAAATTAAAAAATAAAATAGGGCTTAGAATGTAGCTCAGAGGTAAAATGCCCCTGGGTTCAATGCCCAGTACCACAAAAAAAGCGAAAGCACCAAATAAGTATTCTGGACTAACAAGAAATTATGATGATTACCTCCAAGGTCCTGAGGACCCAAGTGGTTAAGGGACAGGGATGGGAGGAAATATTTTGTTGTTCTCAATAATCATTTAGAAATACTGCCTATTCCTAATCAGTGTTGGTGCTCTCCCCTATTCATAGCAGATGGGGACTGAGTTGCACCTCCCTTTTTGCCACCTCGATACACCACGCAGACGTGCCACCAAGCTGACAAAACCGCTGGCGCTAACTATATCGTCTTCAGTCCCAGCTCTGCTACCTCGGGGCTCCCGGGGCCTTGCCACGTGACACATTCCATTCTCCATATCTGTAAATTGGACTGAAAACGGATACACCTCGGAATGGCAATTTAGGTCAAAATAGATAAACATCAACGGATGGTAACATAATTACGACAGTACTAACTCTTCTAACAGACAACGGCGACAGCCGCTCTTTCTACTTTCCCTTCCAATATCCATTAAAGGATATGGCAGTCATTTACAACAGAGGTGTAAAGGGCGTGACGCGAAAACTCACGCCACTATTGGGCCAAGGGTAAAACGAGGGCACTTCCGGGGCGGGGCCTGGGCAGGAAGTGGGCCTTACACCCCAGTGTCTTTAGCACTGTCCATCAGAGGAGGGCTGAGGAGGAAGGCTGTGAGTGAACTCGATCCCGGAAGCCAAGCCCTGGAGCGCCACAGTTGCTCTGCCCCCTATTGGCGCAGAGAAGTATTTCCCCCACGTGACCTACCAGCCACAGCCACAGCTATTGGTCCGCGGGTAGCTCCGCCTCGTGGGCGGGGCCTAGTGTGACACTTTGCGCCTTCCTGGCATTTTAATTGGCCATCCAGGGCGCATCCGGTCGACCTGAGGAAAGCCCAAGATTCCAAGGCCGAGCCCAGAGGCGGCGCTGCAACCCAGAAGCCAGCCCCGCCGCCCGCCATCCTCTCAGCCACCTCAGCTGCCCTCAGCACCTCGGGCCAGCTGTCACCGCGTGCAAGACCGCGCCCAAACGCCCGCTGCCAGGCCCAGAGCCCCGCGCTGCCGCCGTCGACATGATGGGCATCCGGCCTCACAGCCCCAGCCCCGCGCCCTGGTGGGCACCGCAGCCCGCAGCACCCGGCCCCGCCAAGCGCCCTCGCCTGG
>PVJS01036088.1:0-20646 GCA_004027185.1 Glis glis
CCCCCGGCCCTATTTTTTATGCTTTATTTTGAAACCGGGTCTCACGAAGTTGCGGAGGGCCTCACTAAGGAGAGAGAGAGAGAGAGAGAGAGAGAGAGAGAGACAGAGCTGAGGCTGGCCGCGAACCCGGATCCTCCGGTCTCCGCCTCCCAAAGTACTGGGATTACAAGCGTGCGCTACCACGCCCGGCCTTGCCACCTTCTTTTAAAAGGTTGCTCCAGCCAGGTGCAGTGGTGCACGCTTGTAATCCCAATACTTGGGAGGTTGAGACGGGAGGATTGTAGGTTCCCGGCCAGCCTCAGCAAGAAGTGAGACTCTGATCAACCTAGTGAGACTCTGTTTCAAAATAAGAATAAAATCGGGCTGGGGGTTGTAGCTCAGAGGTAGAATGCCCCTGGGTTCAATCCCCAGAACCACCAAAATTAATTAATTAATTAATTAATTAATTAAAAAGTTGCTCCAGCCGGGTGTGGTGGCACGCTCTTGTAATCCCAGTACTTGGGAGGCTGAGACCGGAGGATCGGGGTTCGCGGCCAGCCTCAGCTACTTAGTGAGGACCTCTGCAACTTCGTGAGACCCGGTTTCAAATAAAGTATAAAAAATAGGGCCGGGGGTGGAGCTCGGAGGTAGAATGCCCCTGGGTTCAACCCCCAGTACCGCAAAAAAAAAAAAAAAGATAAAAATAGGACTGGGGGTTTAGCTTGGAGGTAGAATGCCCCAGGGCTCAATCCCCAGTACCACCCCCACAAATTAAATAAATAAATAAATATAAAAAATAAAAAGTGCTCCAACTGGACGTGGTGGCACAGGCCTGTAATCCCAGTACTTGGGAGGCTGAGACAGGAGGATCGCAGGTTCAAGACCAGCCTTAGCAATTTAGCAAGTCTCTTAGCAACCTAGTGAGACCCTGCTTCAATACAAAAAATTAAAAAGGGTTGGAGGTGTAGCTCAGAGGTAGATTGCCCCTGGGTTCGATTCCTGGTACCACACACACACACACACACACACACACACACACACACACAAATGCTCCCAGGAAAAGTAAAAAGGGATATAAGATTGCCAGAAAGACATGCATCAGACAAATCCTAATTGTGTCCCAGGACATTTCCTCAACTGCTGCCCGGATGAGCTCCTGTCTGGAATACTCGACCTCTTGACATCTTTAGATCATCATTTTATTTGCTGGAACTAACCAATAGATATGTCTGCCACCTGAATTTTCGTAGCCCTAATTTCATGTATTTTGAGGAATAAAGCAATTTTCAAAGGTTTTAGTGTTTAAATGGCCATCTGATGATGTTACCAACACTGACTTATTGATTCGTATGTGGGGATACTGGGGATTGAACCCAGAGGCATTCTACCTCCGAACTACACTCCCAGCCCTATTTTTTATTTTATTTCATTTTATTTTTTGAAATAGGGTCTCGCTAGATTGATGAGAGTCTCACTGCTTGCTGAAGCTGTCTTTGAACCTACAATCCACCTGTCTCAGCTTCCCAAGTACTGGGATTACAAGCGTGTGCCACCACTCACGGCTTTTTTTCTTTTTCTTTCTTGTACAGGAGCTTAAACCCAGGGGCATTTTATCACTGAGCTACACCATCCCCAACCCTTTTTATTTATTTATTTATTTATTTGGTACGTGTGTGTGCGTGTGTGTGTGTGTGACTGGGGATTGAACCCAGGGGCATTCTACCTCCGAGCTATATCTCCAGCCCTATTTTATTTTTATTTTGAAACAGGGTCTCACTTGGTTGATGAAAGTCTCACTATTTGCTGAGGCTGTCCTTGAACCTGCAACCCTCTTGTCTCAGCCTCCCAGCCCTTTTTATTTTGAGACAGGGTCTCACTAGGTTGCCAAGGGTGGCCTTGAACTTGCGATCCTCCTGCCTCAGCCTCCAGAGTAGCTGGGATTACAGGGATGCTCCATTGCAGCCAGAAATTTATTAATATGTTAATCCCAATAGCCCAGAAGCTAGGCATGATTATCTCCATTTTTACAATCAGGACCCTGAGACTCAGAGGGTCAAATGACTTGACCAAGGTCACACAGCTAGTATGAGCCATAGAATCAGGATCCCACCAAGGCCCTTCCAGCTCCAAACTCCAAGTTTCACTGTGGCCTTCCTTTGCCAAAAAGCAGCCATCCCCAAAATAAAAAGACTGTTTAAAATCAACCACATTCACCACTCACTGCAGTATGGTTCCTTCTCAGCTGTGTCAAAGAACGCCTTAGTCATGGGAGGATCCTTCTTCCTTAAATAGTCTTTCCAATTATCAGCATAATAGCCTATAAAACAAGTTGGGAAAGTGTAACATGAACATGCATTAAATAAACATGAAAGCAACTGGGGACTGAGAGCGGTGAGAGCCCCTGAGGCACCACGGAGGCCCCCTCCCCCACCACCGTGAGGCCCTGCGGGCCACCAGGCAGGGCCACCACAGGCCCACCCTTCTTGCTGGTTGTCCCGGTCCCTAGAAGATGGGGTGCAAAAGGACTCTACAGTGGCTTGTCCCCCTTTATTGGCTCTCAGTAACAGAGTAGAGGAATGGGGAGCATCACACACTGATATGGATTAAAAATAGGACTGATGTTTTCCATTAACACAGTCATTCTCTACATTAAAATAGATTTTGGCATACCTAAAATAGCATCACTATTGTAATATGCTGCTCTGTTTTTTGGGTGTGTGGTACTGGGAATTGAACCCAGGGGTACTCTACCCTGAGCCACATCCCTAGCCCTTTTTATTTTATTTTGAGATAAGGTCTCACTAAGTTGCCCAGGCTGGCCTAGAACTTGTGATCTCTCCGCTTTAGCCTCCTGAGAAGCTGGAATTATAGGAGTGTGCTACCCAGTACTGGGAATTAAATCCAGAGGCACTATATTCCCAGCCCTTTTTATTATTATTATTTTTCTTATGTTGAGACAGGTCTCGCTAAGTTGCCCAGATCAGCCTAGAGTTTGCAATCCTCCTGCCTCAGCCTCCTGAGATTCTGGGGTTATAGGCATGTGTCACCACTCCCGAGCCCTGTGCTTTCTTGAAGAACAACTATCAGGACACTAAATTTTACAGAATGTGGGCTTGCCGTGTGACTATGCCACCAGGCAGGTGCGCATCTCCCTTTACATCTGCACCTGAAGTAGACAAGGTTGGGTGCTGTCCCTTCTGCCTCTTTCTCTCCTGTCCTCATGACTAGAAAATGGCCTCCAGACTCTGAGTTTTTTTGTTTTTGTTTAAACTCCCTCAGTGATTCTTTTTTTTGTGTGTGTGGTACTCGGGATTGAACCCAGGTGGATTCTACCTCCGAGCTATGCCCCCAACCCTATTTTTATTCTTTATTTTTGAAACAGGGTCTCACTAAGTTGCAGAGGGCCTCACTACGTAGCTGAGGCTGGCTGCGAACCCGGATCCTCCGGTCTCAGTCTCCCAAGTACTGGGATTACAAGTGTGCGCCACCACGCCCGGCTCTCCCTCAATGATTCTGATGCACAATCAGGATCGAGAATCCCTTGTGTATAGCATGGCCTGCTGTTAATTTGGATTTTTCCTTTGGGAAAAATTAGAAAATCCTCATGGCTGTCTAGTTTCAAAAACCTAGTGGCCTAGAATATTTCCACTAACCACTAGCAAGTATCCAAGCGACTTCCACGATCTCCTTGACCCCCGCCCTGTACATGTTCACAAGAGACAGTGGAGAGAGGGCATTCACAGACCCGACCACTCTGCTGAGGCTCATCTGGCAGAGGGTCTCCCGCCCACTGTGGACCCTCCCACCCAGAGAGCTGTGTGCACCAAGAGGGTATTCCTGTCCCCATGGGAACAGGCTATGCAAAGTGGTTGTACTCTGGGTAGGCTTGGAAACTCTAGAACCTTCTTTTCCATGATAGAATAGTGTGTCCAGGGAGGCTGTGCTGCCTGCTGGATGGAATCCTACACAGACTGCTTTTTTTTTTTTTTTTTTTTTTTTGGTGCTAGGGATTGAACCCAGGGGCATTCTACCACTGAGCTATACCCCTAGCCCTTTTTATTTATTATTTTATTTTATTTTGGTACTGGGGATTGAACCCAGGGGCATTCTACCTTCGAGCTATATGCTCAGCCCTATTTTATTTTTATTTTGAAACAGAGTCTCACTAGGTTGATGAGAGTCTCACTACTTGCTGAGGCTGTCCTTGAACCTGCAATCCTCCTGTCTCAGCCTCCCAAGTACTGGGATTACAAGCATGTGCCACCATGCCCGGCTTTATTTTTTATTTTGAAACAGGGTCTCAAAATAAGTTACTGAAGTTCTCGCTAAATCACTGAGGCTAGCCTCGAACCTATGATCCTCCTGTCTCAGTCTCTGAAGTACTGGGTGCCACCACACCAAGCCACAGACTGCTCTTCCAAGAATGTCTGTAATTGCCGGGTGTGGTGGAGCACGCTTGTAATCCCAGTACTTTGGGAGGCGGAGACCGGAGGATCTGGGTTCGCAGCCAGCCTCAGCTCTTTCTCTCTCTCTCCCTGTTTCCCTCTCTCTCTCTCTCTCTCTCTCTCTCTCTCTCTCTCTCTCTCTACTTAGTGAGGCCCTCCGCAACTTCGTGAGACCCGGTTTCAAAATAAAGTATAAAAAATAGGGCCGGGGGCGTAGCGCGGAGGTAGAATTCCCCTGGGTTCAATCCCCGGTACCGCAAAAAAAAAAAAAAGAATGTCTGTAATCAGGAGACTAGAGAAGTTCAAAGAAATTGGCTAGAAAAAGATGACTAGATAATTTTTTGTAAACAGAATTTGGGGGCCCATTTTTTAGATAGTAAAATGATTCTGGGAGTTATAGCAAATATCAGCTCTTTGCTCATCAGAGGAGGCGCTGCTTGTTGGACTTACCTAGAAGGGGACAGGACTCCTCTTGCTGAGGGCCGCAGCTGACACACTTGCCATTCCTGTAGTCCCGGTAGGAGTCACAGGGGTACGCAGTGATCCCACAGTTCTCTCTCAGGGAAGCCAGGTACAGGTACACGGACCTCTGGTGGTCACACTTGAAATACTGCATTCCTTGGTTGTAAAGGGAAGGATTCCATTGAAGCATTTCATAGAAGTCCATCACATATTTTATACACACACCCAATTTATCATGTTCCTGCACGCCAGGCACTTCGCCAGAAACTACACTGTACTTGATTCCGTTTAATCCTTTTAAACCCATAGGTAAAGATTCGTGCTGGCAAGCCCCAGGAGAAAAGACTAAATCCAACTGGGTTGCGGCAGGAATTAAAGCAAATACAATTTAGTTAAAAGACCTTGGGCCTGACGTGGTGGCGCACGTTTGTAATCCCAGTACTTGGGAGGCTAAGACTGGAGGATCCAGGTTCCCGGCCAGCCTCAGCTACTTAGTGAGGCCCTCCACAACTTCGTGCAACTCTGTTTCAAAATAAAGTATAAAAAATAGGGCTGGGGGCATAGCTCGGAGGTAGAATGCCCCTGGGTTCAATCCCCGGGATCTGCAAAAAAAAAAAAAAAAAGTCCTTGGGGCTGGGGATGTAGCTCAGTCATAGAGCACTTGCCTCGTATGCACAAGACCCAGCCCTACCAGAAAAAGAAATCATTCACTATTAAATATTACCACTAAGCCGGGCGTGGTGGCGCATGCCTATAATCCTAGTACTTGGGAGGCTGAGACAGGAGGATCGCAGCTTCGAAGCCAGCTTCGGCAATTTAGTGAGGTTCTCAGCAACCTAGTGAGACCCTGTTTCCAAATAAGAATTAAAATCAGAAACCAGGCATTGTGGTGCACGCTGGTAATCCCAGTACTTGGGAGGCTGAGACAGCAGGATCCAGGTTCGTGGCCAGCCTTGGCTACTTAATGAGGCCCTCCACAGCTTAGTGAGACCCTGTTTCAAAATAAAGAACTAAAAATAGGTCTGGGAGTGTAGCTCAGAGGCAGAATGCCCCTGGGTTCAATCCCTAGTACCACAAAAAATAAATAAATAAACAAAATAAAATAAGGTTGGGGGTATAGCTCAGAGGTAGAATGCCTCTGGGTTCAATACAGTACTACTAAATAAATAAATAAATATTACCATTAGATCTAATTAAGTACTGTCATTTGTCTTGAATAGGGTAACTTTGACTTTGCCTCTCCCAAAATAAAGACTGCATATTTCGTTTATTGTTGCAGCTCCAGATCCTAGAATAGTGCCAGGTACACAGTAGATTACTAACAAGTTCTTGTTGACTGAACAAGTAAGTGCGAACTCTAGCAGGTTCTGCTATGTACAGAAACCCTCTGCCTTTTTTACCCCCCTGTGGTACTGGGGAATGAATCCAGGGCCTCGTGTGTCTCTTTTCTTTTCTTTCTTCCTTTTTTTCTCCTTATTTCTGTTTAACTAAAAGTCTTATTATTATGAGCTTCCTCAATCTGGTTAGTACTAATAATACCAATGACTAAAAAGTCAAGGGCAAGAGAGTAGTTTTGATTACTGCCCCATTTTTCATTCAAGCCAAAAGCAACAGGGCTTGGCAGTGGACAGAGACCAGAAAGGCAACCAAGGGAGACATAATGGACAACTAGATGTTGGGAATCATTGGAAAATACAACTGCTTTTGGTGGTTCTCTAATGCCATTGCCAGGGCCAGAGGCATAGGTCACTATAGAGTCCTGAGCATGCCTGAGGGCCTGGAATCCACACAGAGCACCGCAAATTTAATTATATATATATATATATATATTTGGTACTGGGGATTGAACCTACCTCTGAGCTAAACCCCCAGTCCTTTTTATTTTTTATTTTGAAACAGGGTCTCACTAAATTGCTAAGAGTCTAATAATAATAATTTTAAAAACTACTTCTGGATTGGTGCTAGTCTATGACAACATTTTCAGGTTTAAAGAAAAAAGTATCCTAGCAGGGTGTGGTGGCACATGCCTATAATCCCAATCCCAATACTTGAGAGGCTGAGACAGGAGGATCACAGCCTCAGCAATTTAGTAAGACCCTGTTTCAAATTTTTTTTTCCCGGTACCGGGGATTGAACCCAGGGGCATTCTACCTCTGAGCTACACCCCCGGCCCTATTTTTTATCCTTTATTTTGAAACCAGGTCTCACGAAGTTGCAGAAGCCTCACTAATTAGCTGAGGCTGGCCACGAACCTGGATCCTCCAGTCTCAGCCTCCCAAGTACTGGGATTATAAGTGTGCACCACCACGCCCGGCTTGTTTCAAAATTCAAAATTTAAAAAAATAAATTAAAAGGGCTGGGGGTGTTCAAGGACAGCCTCAGCAATGTAGCAAGACTCTCAGCAACCAAGCAAGACCCTGTTTCAAAAACCAGAAAATGCTGGGCATGGTGGCCCACTCTTGTAATCCCAGTACTTGGGAGGCTGAGACCAGAGGATCTGGGTTCGTGGCTAGCCCCAGCTACTTAGGAGGCCCTCCGCAACTTAGTGAGACTCTGTTTCAAAATAAAGAATAAAAAATAAGACTGGGGGTTGGTGCATTGTAATCATACATCTTGATGGGTTTCTTTTTTTGTGTGTGGTACTGGGGATTGAACCCAGGTGCATTCTACCTCTGAGCTACATCCCCAGCCCTACTTTTATTCTTTATTTTGAAACAGGGTCTCACTAAGTTGCAGAGGGCCTCACTAAGTAGCTGAGACTGGCCGCGAAACTGCGATCCTCCTGTCTCAGCCTCCCAAGTACTGGGATTACAAGCATGCGCCACCACACCCAGCATATTCTTTATTTTGAAACAGGGTCTCATTAAGTTGCAGAGAGCTTCACTAAGTGGCTGAGGCTGGCCACGAACCTGTGATCCTCCTGTCTCAGCCTCCCAAGTACTGGGATTACAAGCGTGCACCACCACACCTGGCTCATCTTGATGGGTATCAGGGTGGCAGAAGTATACAAGCACACATCGGTCAATTAGCCCTCCTCCATTTCCCACCCTCATTCCCTCCCCCTTCCCTCCTTCTGGTGCTCAGCATAGTAGTTAACTTCACTTGTAATCCTAGAACTTGGGAGGCTGAGACAGGAGGATTGCAGGTTTGTGGCCAGCCTTAGCAACTTAGTTGAGGCCCTCTGCAACTTAGTGAGACCCTGTTTCAAAATTAAAGAATAAGAGCCAGGCGTGGTGGCACACGCTTGTAATCCCAGTACTTGGAAGGCTGAGACAAGAGGATTGCAGGTTTGAGGACAGCCTCAGCAAGTAGTGAAACTCTTATCAACCAAGCAAGACCCTGTTTCAAAATAAAAAAAAAATAGGGCTGGGGGTGTAGCTCAGAGGTAGAAGGCCCCTGAGTTCAATCCCTAGTACCACAAAAAATAAAATAAAATAGTTGGGCATGGTGGCACATGCTTGTACTCCCAGTACTTGGGAGGCTGAGACCGGAAGATCTGGGTTCGCAGCCAGCCTCAGCTACTTTGTGAGGCCCTCTGCAACTTAGTGAGACCCTATTTCAAAATAAAGAACAAGCCGGGAGTGGTGGCGCACGCTTGTAATCCCAGTACTTTGGGAGGCGGAGACCGGAGGATCCGGGTTCGCGGCCAGCCTCAGTGCGCATGCGTGCACGATCGATCGATGGATCAATCGATCTCTCTCTCTCTCTCTCTCCCTCTTTTTCTCTCTCTCTCTCTGTCTCTCTCTCTCTCTCTACCTGGTGAGGCCCTCCGCAACTTCGTGAGACCCGGTTTCAAAAATAAAGCATTAAAAAATATAGGGCTGGGGGCGTAGCGCGGAGGTAGAACGCCCCTGCGTTCAATCCCCGGTACCGCAAAAAAAATAAATAAATAAAAAAAAAAATAAAGAACAAAAAATAGGGCTGGGGGTGGAGCTCGGAGGTAGAATGCCCTTGGGTTCAATCCCCAGTACCGCAAAAAATAAAATAAAATAAAATAAAAATAAAAGAATAAAATTGGGCTGGGGAGCCGGGCAAGGTGGCGCACGCTTGTAATCCCAGTATTTTGGGAGGCGGAGACCAGAGGATCTGGGTTCGCGGCCAGCCTCAGCTCTCTCTCTCTCTCTCTCTCTCTCTCTCTCCCTGTGTGTGTCTCTCTCTCTTTCTTTCTCTCTCTCTCTACTCAGTGAGGCCCTCCGTAACTTCGTGAGACCCGGTTTCAAAATAAAGTATAAAAAATAGCACCGGGCATGGTGGCGCACGCTTGTTATCCCAGTACTTTGGGAGGCAGAGACCGGAGGATCCAGGTTCACGGCCAGCCTCAGCTCTCTCTCTCTCTCCCTGTCTCTCTCTCTCTCTCTCCTTGTCTCTCTCTTTCTACTTAGTGAGGCCCTCCGCAACTTCGTGAGACCCGGTTTCAAAATAAAGTATAAAAAATTGGGCCGGGGGTGTAGCGCAGAGGTAGAACGCCCCTGGGTTCAATCCCCGGTACCACACACACAAAAAAAAAAGACAGCTGGGCCAGGCATGTTGGCACAGTCCTGAAATTCCAGTACCTGGGGGGGGGGGGCTAAGACAGGAGTATCGCAGGCTTGAGACCAGCTTCAGCAACTTAGTGAGACTCTCAGCAACCTAGTGCGACCCTGGTTCAAAAACAAAAAATAGAAAGGGCTAGGGGTATAGCTTGGAGGTAGAAAGCTGAGGCACATAGAACTTGAAGCCCCCTGCTAATATGGCAAAGATGGAATTCTAAATCCAGGTATACCTGCCTCTCAAACCTATGTTGTCTGGTCTCCAGACCAGCAGCATTAGCATCACCTGGGAACTTGGGAAATTGTTAGAAATGCAAATTATTGTGCCTCTCCCCTGAGGAGGTTGGAGGTGTCTGCAATCTGTGGTTTGGTTTGGTTTGGTTTGGTACTGGGGATTGAACACAAGCTGATGTTTACACATGCTAATGCAGTCTGTTTTAACAAGCTTTCCACATGATTCTGGTACAAGCTAAAGTTAGAGAACACTGCCTTGCTACAGAGTTGAAGAGGACAGGAGTACACATGGTGGGGTGGGGTGGAGTGGGTCAGCAGGATAGTACACAGCCTTGAATCTTAACCAATGACTAAACCTGAGGCTTACTAAGAAGCTGTAGTTCTTGGTGACACATTAACGGTACCACAAGATAAATTTGCCCTCTGTCTTCTCAGAAGCCCATGGGCAGAACGCTCTGTGAAGCACTCTGCATCATGAGCCTGCACCTGCAATGATCACCACTGTGCTGAGAGCCAAGGAACTAGCTAGCATCAGCAGGTATAAAGGACAGAGGGACTCAAGAACTATCTGAGCAGGGCTGGGACTGGAGCTCAGTGACAGAGCTCTTGCCTAACATGTGTGAGGTCCCAGGTTCAATCCCCAGCACCACATACACACATGTACTCCTCCTCTGAGGAGGAAGACCACATAAGAAATGATGAGCCGGGGCTGTAAATTCCCCCATGAGCATCCCTGGAATTGGCCTCAGGTGTAAGTGGGCACCAAAGGGCACAGCTGCATAGAAGTGGGTCACACTGAGAGTGAAGACCCTCTAAACGGATATGGACTGTTGGGTGCAGTCAGGTATATAGCATTTGGGCATAAAGCATTTGTGTGTGTGTGAAGTACTGGGGATTGAACTCAGGGGCGTGCTACCTCTGAGCTATACCCCTAACACTATTTTTATTATTTTTTTAAATTTTATTTTATTAGTGCATTGCAATCATACATCTTGAAGGATTTCAGGGTGGTTGATGTATACATGCACTCAACGGTCAATAAGCCCTCCCCAATTCCCACCCCCCTTACTCCCCCCTCCCTCATTCCCATTTTCAACATAGTTGTTGACTTTGATATCTTTCTTTATGTCCATCCTGTGCACCAGTTTGTTTCCCTCTCCTTCCCTCCCATCTCCCCCAGTTAGATCGCCTTCTTTGCTTATCTGAGGTTTTCTTTCTTTGTCTGGATTCCCTCCTGTGTGGGGTCATGGCTCATCCTCTCGTGACCTCAGCACTGGGGTACTCCGGGGCGGGGCCAGGGGCTCACCTGCCCCATGTCCCCAGTGCCAGGGTGAGGGGGTTCTCTGGGGGTGGGGCTGAGGGCTCACCTGCCCTGTGTCCCCAGCACCGGGGTGAGGGGTTCTCCAGGGGCGGGGCCGAAAGCTCGCCTGCCCCACGTCCCCAGCACCGGGGATCTCCAGGGGCGGGGCCGAGGGCTCACCCGCCCCGCGTCCTCAGCGCAGGGGTCTCTGGGGGCAGGGCCGGGGGCTGACCCACCTGTGTTCTCAGTGCTGGGCTGCTGGGGAGGGGGCTATGTCTCATCTACCTATGTCCTCAGTTCTGGGGTGTTCCAGAACGGTGTTGGGCTGCTTATGGGGGGCTGTGGCTCGCCAGCTCGTGTTCTCAGAGTTGGGCTGCTCCTGTGTATGGCCACCTCATCTTTGTCTCTCCTCATCGCACTTGTTGCAGGAGCAGAGGCTCACGGCCCACCCCTTGAAACCACCGTCCTTATAGCTGCGGGTCTGGATTCACTTGGGCTTCATCATGTTCCATAGTTGATCGGTTTCAATGGTGCTCTATAGTCGCTGGTTTCACAAGGATCTGCTGTCTCTTTGCTGTTGGTCTCTGGGAGTCATGGTGTAGGCGTGGCCCCACATAGATGGCGCCTTTGCCTCCGCTCTCCACTTACCAAGTGAAATGTGTGGAGTGCTGTTTAGCCCCCCCCCCCACCGCTCTGTCTGCTGCCTCGCACTCTGCTGCTCTTTAGCTCTTTGTTTTGTTGAGTTTTGTCTGCCCCACTTTTCTTGTTAAGAAGCAGTCTTCCCACCAGCTGATTTCCGAGTTTTGGAGTGCCGGCGTCACGCTGCCTCCCTTTATCTCACCCGTGATCTTGTTGTTGGGCAGCTCCAGGGGGGCCATGCCATGTCCGTCCATGTTCTCAGTGCTCTGGTGTTCTGCGCCGGTGCTAGGCTACTCCAGGGGGGCTGTGTTTCACCCGCTTTTTTTCTGGGTGTTGGGGTGCTCCTGTGCCTGGCCGCCTCATCTATGTCTCTCCGGGTCACTTTCTTTGCAGGGGCTGAGACACACATCCCACCCTTTGCAGTCGTTGCCGTTGTAGGTGTGGATCTGGTTCAACTTAGGCTTCATTGTGGTCCGATGTCGACTGCTTTCGATTGTGGACTATAATCGCTGGTTTCACAAGAATCAGCTGTTTCTTTGCTGGAGGATTCTGGGAGCTGCGTGGTTCAGCCACGATGGCGCCTTTGTCTTTGCTCTCTACTTACCAGGTGAAATGCTTTGAGCTCCTTACCACCCTCCGCTCTTTCCACTGCCTCGCATTCTGTTGCACTTTGGTTCTCATTGTTTTGTTGAGTTTTGGCTGCCCTACTTTCCTTTTCAAGATGCAGTCTTCCCGCCAGCTGAGCTCTGACTCTCGGAGCACCAGCGACACACTGCCTCTCGCTATCCCACCATCTTGGTTCCTGTTTATTTATTTATTTATTTATTGCAGTACTGGGGATTGAACCCAGGGGCATTCTACCTCTGAGCTACATCCCCAGCCCTATTTTTTATTCTTTATTTTGAAACAAGGTCTCACTAAGTTGAGGAGGGCCTCACTAAGTAGCTGAGGCTGGCCACGAACCTGTGAGCCTCCGGTCTCAGTCTCCCAAGTACTGGGATTACAAGTGTGCACACCACACCCGGCTTATTTTTTAATTTTATTTTATTTATTTTCGCGTGGGGGTTACTGGGGATTGAACCCAGGGGCATTCTACCTCCAAGCTACATCCCCAACCCTATTCTATTTTTTATTTTGAAACAGGGTCTCACTAAGTTGTGGAGGCTGGCAGTGAATCTGTGATCCTCCTATCTCTGCCTCCCAAGTACTGGGATTACAAGTGTGTGCCATCACGCCTGGCTCTTATTTTTATTTTTTATTTTGAAAAAGGGTCTCACTAAGTTGTGGAGGGCCTCACTAAGTTGCTGAGGTTGGCCATGAACCCGGATCCTTCAGGGCCATACACAGCTACCTCTTCATACCAAGATCATCTTTTTTCTATAATTATTTCCATGGCTGTTTAACTTTCTCTAGCAGTGGTGAAATATAGACTTACAGCACTTGGGGAAGGGATTCGATATTCTCTCTCCCAGCTCACTTTTATGTTATGAATGTGAATTTGCAATTTATAATTTATACCACCTCTATTTTCATAGGAAATATGTTTTCTATTAAAAACTACCCCTTGTGGAAAAATATCAGATTTTTAGAAATATGTCTTTTTCAAACCACTATTTTACAAAATATCTGCACTTACCTCCAAATATGGTTTTGGGGCAACCAGGTTGATCCAGTCCTCCATTTGGGTAGAAGTCTATGTTTCCTAACGGTTCCTTGTAGCCCAGTGCTAAAAGAGAACACACTATGCTTTCACTCTGCTTTGACCTTTTCACATCTCATAGCTCACTTGCCTGCAGGATATAAGCAGGAATTGAATATTATTGCTATTATTATTAGTTATGCCTATTTATTTATTTATTTTGTGTGTTTGTGTTTGTGTGTGGTGCTGGGAATTGAACCCAGGAGCATTCTACCTCTGAGCTACACCCCAGCCCTACTTTATTTTTTATTCAGAAACAGGGTCTTGCTAAGTTGATGTGAGCCTCACTGAGTTGCTGAGGCTGGTTTTGAACCTGCAATCCTCCTTTCTCAGCCTCCCAAGTACTGGGATTACAGGTGTACACCACCACTCCCAGCTCTATTATACCTATTTATATGTTTTGCCCGAAGTTATCCAGCTAGTTAGAAAGTAGGAAGTAAATGCCACTATCATCCATTCCTTTACTAGGTGACAGGAAAGTGGTGATGGAATTTAATTCCACTGTTTCTAAAGTCATAGGGAAGCTCAACATGGTGATGCACACCTGGAATCCCAGTACTTGGGAGGCTGAAACAAGAGGATGGCAGGTTCGCCACCAGTTTCAGCAATTTAGCGAGGCTCTCACAATTTAGCAAGACCCTATTCCCAAATAAAAAATAAAACAGTACTGGGGTGTGCCTGGAGGTAGAATGCCCTTGGGTTCCATCCCCAGTACTACACACACACAAAAAAAGCCAGATGTGGAGGTGCACACTTGTAATCCCGGTACTTGGGAGGCTGAGACAGAAGGATCACAGGTTCACAGCCAGCCTCAGCTACTTAGTGAGGCCCTCAACTTAGTGAGATCCTGTTTCAAAAATAAAGAATAAGCTGGGTGTGGTGGCACATGCTTGTAATCCCAGTACTTGGGAGACTGAGACAGGAGGATCACAGGTTCACAGCCAGCCTCAGCTACTTAGTGAGGCCCTCTGCAACCTAGTGACACCCTGTTTCAAACTAAACATAAAAATAGGGCTGGGGTTGTAACTCAGAGGTAGAATGCCCCTGGTTCCATCCCCAGTACTGCAAAAAATAAATAAATAAATAAAAAATAGGGCTGGGGGTGTAACTCGGAGGTAGAATACCCCTGGGTTCAATCCCCAGTACCCCCCCACACACACACACACAGCCGGGTGTGGTGGCACACATCTGTAATCCCAGTACTTGGGAGGCTGAGACAGGAGGGTCACAGGTTCAAAGCCACCCTCAGCAATTTAACAAAGACCCTGGGTAACTTTGCTAGACCCTGTTTCAAAATAAAAAATAAAGGGATGGGCATGTAGCTCAGAGACAGAATGCCTCTGGGTTCAATCCCTGGGATAAAAATAAAAAGGTTATTGAGGGCTGGGGGTATAGCTCAGTGGTAGAGTGTTTGGCTAACATGCGTGAGGCCCAAAATCCTGAAAAAGATTAAAGTGAGCATGGTGGCTCACACCTGTAGTCCCAGCTACTCAGGGAATGAGGCCAGAGAATTGCTAGAGCCCAGGAAGCCAACACCAGCCTGGGTAACATAGTGAGACTCCTATCTCTAAAAAAATAAATATATATGTACACACATATATGCACATGTATATGTATACACACACACACACACACACATATATATAGTATGTAGTCATTATATATTGAGAACTTCCATATGTCTGAGCATAATACCAGGTATCTTATATACCTTTCTTCTCATTTTTACAATGTCTGCAAAGTAGCCACAGGTAAGTTCAGATGAAGTAACCTAGAAGAAGATAGAGGCTTAGAGGACTTAAGGAACTAACATGACATCACTAGAAAGAGCAGAACTTTGGATCTGAGTCTGCATTTGCCTAACTGCAAAACTTATACTCTTTTCTTCAAAATCCACATTCCAGCCGGGCATGGTAACACACACGCTGATTACAGGTGTAATATCAGTACTTGGGAGGCTGAGACAGCAACTTAGTAAGAGCCTGTTTCCAAATAAAAAGTAAAATAGGGCCAGGGGTGCAGAATGCCCCTGTGTCCAATCCCCAGTACCACACACATATACACACACACACACACACACACACACACACACACACAAATCCACATTCCAAGAATAAAAAGAGGATTGCTTTATTCTGTCAAGCATTAAAATGGCACTGAGGTCCTGCACGTAACTCTGTAATAACAATGCACCTTTTTCATAAACAGGCTTTTGTGTGTGTGGTGCTGGGGATTGAAACCAGGGCCTTCTACCTCGAGGCTATATCCCCAGCCCTACTTTTTTTTTTTTTTTTTTTTTGTACTGGGGATTGAACTCAGAGGCATTCTACCTCCAAGATACACCCCAGTCCTATTTTAGTTTTATTTTGAAACAGGGTCTCGCTAGTTTTGGGGGGGTTGTTTTTGTTTTTGTTTTGGTACTGGGGATTGAACCCAGGGGCATTCTACCTCTGAGCTATACCCCCAACCCTATTTTTTATTCTTCATTTTGAAAAAGGGTCTCACTAAGTTGTGGAGGGCCTCTCTAGGTTGCTGAGGCTGGCCATGAACCTGTGATCCTCCTGCCTCAGCATCCCAAGTACTGGTATTACAAGTGTGTGCCACCATACCCGGCTGGGTCTTGCTAGTTTGATGAGAGTCTCACTATTTGCTGAGACTGTCCTCAAACCTGTGATCTTCCTGTTTCAGCCTCCCAAGTACTAGGATTACAGGCGTGCACCACTATGCCTGGCTCCTATTTTATTTTTTATTTGGAAACAGACTCTTGCTAGGTTGCTGAAAGTCTCACTGAGTTGCTGAGGCTATCCTTGAACCTGCAATCCTCCTGTCTCAGCCTCCCAAGTACTGGGATTACAAGTGTGTGCCACCACACCCCAGCTCGAGCATTTCTTTTAAGGCAGACAATTGCTGAATATCACACCAGAGGACCCATGATAGAGGACCAAGGGTTTTTCGTTGTGGTGGTGGTGCTGCCACCGATGGAACCCATTACCTTGCACCTGCTTGGCAAGCACTCTACCACCAAGCCCCAGCTCCAGCCCTGGATCAAGAGTTTTGGGTTTTTTATTTTTTTATCTTTTTGCGGTACTGGGGATTGAATGCAGGGGCATTCTACCTCCAAGCTACACCCCCAGCCCTATTTTTATCCTTTATTTTGGAACAGGGTCTCACTAAGTCGCAGAGGGCCTCACTAAGTGGCTGAGGCTGTCTGCGAACCCAGATTCTCTGATCTCAACCTCACAAGTACTGGGATTACAAGCGTGCGCCACGCCCAGCTCCTCAGAGTTTGTTGTTTTGTTTTGGTTTTTTTTTTTTTTGGTGATACTGGAAATGGAACCCAGGGGATACCTCTGGGATACACCCCCAGACCTATTTTATTTTTAATTTAGAAACAGGGTCTCTCTAGGTTGCTAAAAGCCCCACTAAGTTGCTGAGGCTGGCTTTGAACCTGTGATCCTCTGTCCCAGCCTCCCAAGTACTGGGATTAACCCTAACCCTAACCACTGGATTAAAGGGTTTTTTAGGTGGTCATATCATAAAGAGGATGCATAATTAAATGACCACCTACCTGCTCTGTTCCCTCTGTCCTTCTCAAGTTCCTACTCCAGTTCCTCTTCCAGACATTCAGATATAGTAGACACCATCCTTGAACATCACCCCAACCCACGTGACATGCGTACAATCCCAGATATGAAATCAGCATCATGAAAGACACAAATGGCCTGGAAGATCCACAGAGAGCCAGGAACTGTCGGTGGGTCAAAGTTTCAATATAGAAACACACACCTGAATTTATCTTTCAGCTTAAGGAAATAATGTGGAAGAACCAACACACCCAGGAAATCATGCATCCAAGCCCAGTTGCACATATGGAATATTTGTCCACACAGTACGCAAATTGGCCTTTCCTTGACTGGGCACAATGGTCACCTTAAGGTAACAGGGAAAAGCTAGGCGTGGTGGGCCATGCTTGTAACCCTAGTACTTGGGAGGCTGAGACAGGAGGATCGCAGGTCGAGGCCAGCCTCAGCTACTAAGCAAGACCTTCAGTAACTTAGCAAAACACTGTTTCAAATTAAAAAACAAAAAGGGCTTGGGGTGTAGCTTGGAGGCAGAACACCTGTGGGTTCAATCCCCGTTACCAAAAAAAAAAAAAAAAGAAGAAGAAGAAGAAGAAGAGGAGGGGAAAATCATCCCCAGTGCAGGAGACCCTGGGGGCCTGCATCACGCCAGCTTCCCTTCAGTGTCTCTGCGGATTTGGAGCCCTGCCTTAGGAACAGGGCATCGGGAGGAGCCAGCTCTGCCCCTGCATGAGGATCCCCCCAGGGGAGACTCTGGGAGTTGGGGGGCCAGTGACCCACATGGACAGGAATGTTACCATCAGTGTCGGAGTGGATGACGTCCACGAACTGCGCATCGCTGGGATCTAATCTTTCCTGGGGAGGCCTCCCGTTGAATAAAGGGCCTGCAGGGTCGAGACCTGGAAGGAAAACAGAGTGGCTTGGCAGCCCCACGCCATGAGTCACCCGCACCGCCTTTTGATCCCTCCCGAGGAGGCTCAGGCTGCAGGGCACCCACGAGCACTCGCATTCCTGTCCGGCGTCAGGACTCCTCGCCGCCGCCCTGGGGCTCTTTCCCACAGGAGCAGGGTTACACGGGTTACCCTGCCGGTGCCCTGAGACCAGCGCTGCTCGACCAGAGTGGGGACGAGGGGCTCGCAGGGGGAAGCACCCACGTGCGCTGAGAAAAAGCAGATGCTTCACTCATCTGTATCCCATTTTAGATGATCCAGAAATCCCACTCAGCCATTACTAATTTTTATATGTATTCATTCATTCCTTCATTATTTATTTATTTATTTATTTATTTATTTATTTATATGTGTGTGTGGTACTGGGAATTGAACCGAGGGGCACTTTACCACTGACCTACATCCCCAGTCCCCCCTTTCTTAAATTTAATTTTATTTTGAGACAAGGTCTCACTAAACTGCCCAGGCTAGCCTTGAACTTGCAATCCTCCCACCTCAGTCTCCTGAGTCACTGGCATCACAGCAACCACTGCGTCCACCTCTAATTTTTATTTTGTTTATTTATTGTGTGCGTGTACTTGGGATTGAACCCAGGGGCGCTCTACCTCTGAGCTACATCCCCAATCCTTCTATTTTATTTTGAGACATGGTCTCACTAACTTGTCTGGGCTGCCCTTGAACTTGTGATCCTCCCACCTCAGCCTCCCAAGTTGCTGGGATCATAGGTGTCCATCACTATGCCTGGCTCAGTCCCTCCTTCTTGCCACTAATAAAATTCCTTTATAGCTTCTACCTTTCATATCCTGACTCACTTGATCCACACTGCAGACCTGTGAGGGAGGGTAACTATTATGATTCCTATTTTACATATGAATGAGCTCAGGCGCAGGGAGATCAAGGCACCTTGACCAGAGCCTCAAGTGCAACCTCCTGTCCCTGCTGAGCTCTTGCTTTCCCTGCACTGAGTGTAGCAACTCAGCAGGGACTGACAACCTCCTGGATACCTGGCCTGTAACTGGCCTGACCTTGCAGATATAACCCAGCCTTGGTCAATGCTAGCTGGGCATTGGTCACCATCACTATTTAGCAAGTGGAAAACTAGGGGAGGAGCTCCTATAATGTTGTAACCACAAAATAAAAACTTGAAAAGTTCCCTCTCCTTCTCTGGAAAATGCCAAAATAAACAATCGGAATAAAAGTACAATGGCAAGTCAGGCGTGGTAGCACACACTTGTAATCCCAGTACTTGGGAGGCTGAGACCAGAGGATCCAGGTTCATGGCCAGCCTCAGCTACTTAGTGAGGCCCTCCGCAACTTAGTGAGACCCTGTTTCAAAATAAAGAACAAAAAATAAAACTGGGGGTGTAGCTCAGAGGTAGAATGCCCCTGGGCTCAATCCCCAGTACTGCAAAAAAAAAAAAAACTACAATGGCAAAAATAAAATAAGATAATTAAAATTAAAAGGCCAGAGGCTTGAAAAAGTTCTGCTTAAGCTGGACGTGGTGGCGCACAAATGTAATCCCAGTACTTGGGAGGCTGAGACAGGAGGATCCGGGTTCGCGGCCAGCCTCAGCAACTTAGTGAGGCCCTCCGCAACTTAGACCCTGTTTCAAAATAAAGAATAAAAAAATAGGCCGGGTGTGGTGGCACACGCTTGTAATCCCAGTACTTTGGGAGGCGGAGACCGGAGGATCCGGGTCCGCGGCCAGCCTCAGCTCTCTCGCTGTCTCTCTCTCTCTCTCCTTAGTGAGGCCCTCCACAACTTTGTAAGACCCGGTTTCAAAAATAAAAAGTATAAAAAATAGGGCCAGGGGTGCAGCGGGGAAGTAGAACGCCCCTGCGTTCAATCTCCGGTACTGCAAAAAAAAAAAAAGAATAAAAAAATAGGGTTGGGGTGTAGCTCAGATGTAGAATGCCCCTGGATTCAATCCCTGGTACCACAAAAAAAAAAAAAAAAAAGGAAAAAGAAAACTCTGCTTACTAGAGTCTTATGTGAAGTAAAGAAGGTTTCAAGGAATGACTCCCTTGAAGCTTTAATCTATGAATGCTATTCTATTTATTTATTTATTGTGGTTCTGGGGATTGAATCTAGGGACATTCTACCTCTGAGATACACCCCCAGTCCTTTATATTTTTGTTTTGAAACAAGGTCTCACTAGGTTGCTGAGAGTCTCCCTAAATTGCTGAGGCTGGCTTTGAGCCTACTGTGCCGGTATTGGAAAATTGCTCTGATATTAATTTCTAGTAAAATGTAAAAGGTAGTCATTCCGGCAGGGAGAGGTGTAGCTCTGTTACATTCCAAGAGCTCCCCCTTCCTTCCTTCTTAAATGATTAGCCCATAGTAAGAATGTAAAGACAAAGCCTCTAGCCTTAGAAGCACATAGAACTTAAGAGCACCATAGAGGCAGTTAAGGCTTTAGCCCTAAGATCACAGTACACAGCCACACTGGCTGTAATCAGTGCCTCTGTTTCCCTCCTATTCTTTGTGACTCGGCCTCAGTATGAGAAAGGCACACTCCATGCGGTACATCAAAGTGCCCATAGTTGACAGACAACCAATACAGCCCAATACAATAGGGGTGAAAACAAGGTAGATTATTGACCTCTGCACTTAGTAAGTGCACTCAGTATACTAGAAGGCACTACCTGCCTAAGGAATAAGTTATGCCTAAAAAGTAAGTTACTAGCTGGGCGTGGTGGCACACGCTTGCAATCCCAGTACTTTGGGAGGCAGAGACCGGAGGATCCGGGTTCGCAGCCAGCCTCAGCGCTCTCTCTCTCTCTCTCTCTCTCTCTCTCTCTCTCCCTCTCTCTCCCTCTCTCTCTCT